>SDVV010001299.1:0-26187 GCA_016164225.1 Gammarus roeselii
TCCTGAAATATTCATGCACGGTAATGCATGCCCTGTCCGCTAAGTGGTGCTACGGTCGTCTTATCACTCCTGAAATATTCATGCACGGTAATGCATGCCCTGTCCGCTAAGTGACGCTACGGTCGTATTATCACTCCTGAAATATTCATGCACGGTAATGCATGCCCTGTCCGCTAAGTGGTGCTACGGTCGTCTTATCACTCCTGAAATATTCATGCACGGTAATGCATGCACTGTCCACTAAGTGGTGCTACGGTCGTCTTATCACTCCTGAAATATTCATGCACGGTAATGCATGCCCTGTCCGCTAAGTGGCGCTACGGTCGTATTATCACTCCTAAACGGAAACCTCAGCAATGTATAATTAAGACAATAACGGAATGCCTCGCAACACATCTTATGAGAAAAATATTGGTTGTGTTGTATGCGCGACGAAATAAAATATAATCGTGAAATAGCTGATACAGTAATGGTTGGAGCCTCCACTAGTGCTGCACAAGTCAAAGACTCAAGTTGTCGGAGGAAGAATCAGTTACGCAGCGCTAAGACCTCTTCAGTTCCTGTAAGGTTACTTTCAATCGAACCCGATTTACTTGGGTACATGACTCAATGAATGTCATCAAAGCTGGGTGTAACTTCTAGGTATGTAACCGAAAGCATATTCAATCTCTGTATATTGGCGCAGCACACAATCAGACCAGCATGCAGCTCCTGCTATTTTGTAGTCACACATGTTGTCAAGATATCATCCTCATTCAGCAGTAACCGGCAAGGCTGTGCACTGTGCGGGTGATCCGAGTTCACCTTATTGCTGATAATGCCGGAATGTTGCGGGGTCGAAACCTGCAACGGCCCTCATGGTCGACCAAGTGCGGATTAGCTTCGATGATCCAATGTATGAACGCGTCATTAATGCCCAGAGTCGTTGATTTGTAACCGGCCAAACTTTACCAGCGTGCGTCATCGTCCGCCCGTGTGTACATCGTGCGTCATTGTTCGCCCGTGAGTATATCGTGTTTCATTGTCCCCGGGGTGTGCCATCGTGCGACCGTACCGTCGGCTGACTGCCTTTATACGGCCCACCAAAAAGTCGTGGGTAATATTGCCCAGTTGGGTGTGGTAGTGGTACATAGATTTGAAACACCGGGAGCAGCGTTCCAACACATCACCTGTGAAGGCTTTACAAGCTGCCCTGAGACCGCCGAAGTGGGTACTTCCCTAAACATTGCCCCATCTTGTCCAAGCGACAGTGAATACCTTACATGCTGCTCTCAGACAGCTGTAATAGATACTTCCCTAATCCTGGATCCATCGCGGTGAGGGTTATGACCGGCAGCAGCACCGCTCGAGGTGTAACCTAATGGCACCAGGTCTTTAAGGAGAAGCAGACCAGGTCTTTAAGGAGAAGCATAACTTCAGAGAGGCGCGTTGGGTTGGCTGTCGTAGCCTGGATACGAGACCCAGCGGACACTTTGCTGTGCGAACTTATAAATGATTTTACATAACTAAGACATGGATCTCTTCACTAAACCAATTTATTTATTCTATCGTATCTTGGTCATCCCTCTTTGTCGCCACTAGAGGCACCACAGAAATTTCTTCCGTCGTCTCAAACAATAAATTACGTCGTCACCAAGGTGTGTTGTAAAATTGAACCGACACCCAGTGCGATTTCGAGTCTTCGTAATTATTGAGTCTCTGATCATAACAAGGAAGTCGAGTCTAGGAGCGTGTGATGTGTTCGCCATCAATTAGTTGTGGTTATGGGATGCAAAATGATTGATATAATGCATGATTGCCGCCCAACCATTGTCGGTGAATGAATGTGCTAAACTGTGGGTACGAACGGCCTTCTGTAAGGAATTAGTTTCTAGGTGCAATTTTATTCTGCACAAGGGATTGCCCGTAAGCCTGATACGAACTGTGAAGCAAAATTTCAAGACGTATATTGTTTTTTGAAGTGATGTTATTTATCTGTATTTGTTCTATGTATTCTTCCAACGATGAAGTCCCCTACCCTGTTACAAGATAACGTTGAAACCTTGGTTCAATTCTCGATTGTGAGAGTCGTTGCACCCTCACCAGATGGACCGGACGTGCAACGTATTTTGCACGGCTTTGAACAACGCCGTTGCATCATTCACCGTATCGTGATCATATCTTTGCAACGTTTTTTTACGATATAATAATGTAAGAGTAGTAAATTTGAATAGTAGATTTTCATGATTCTAAACAAACAAATTTAACATGATCATAATTTCTAGCTGAATCTAAATTTAACTGTGTGTTTTTATAACAATTGTACACCAATGCATTTTATTCTTGTGGAAGGAGATGGGGCCTAACTGCTTTCGTGCACAATTCCGCATTGTGTAATGGATGCAAACAGCCCATTCGTGAAATAGTGATCAATAAACACGCGTTATACATTTATTTCACTATGGGAAACATTCCTAGTACAACATTCTGCAAAAACATTTCGTCATTTTATCAATTCGAAACTCACCTTCTTGACGTCAATATCTGTGAACAATTTCAGTTACTGAACACAGTTGAGGAACACGAATCCCATAGACATACAGCATGCAGCAGTGCAAGCATCTCTGTCAACACTGTTAAAACATAGCTACACTTTCGCTCGGTGGCTTGACGCCTCAGAACTGAGACCACAGGCTAAAGGACGAGCGCCACAGACCTGTATGGCCGAAAAGTTGTTACATTAGTGCACTTGCTTACACCGATGATACACTTAAATGACGCATTTGTACGATTCTTTCTAGATGATACAGTAAAATCCCAATGACGGAATGACGTTGTAAAAATAAACGTGAAATTGCTTTTTTCTAGAGGATACAGTAAAATCCCAATGATGGAATTACGTTGTAAAAGGAAACGTGGAATTCAGCTCAAAGAAGTCGTTATCCACCGTAGTTCAAAAGAAATAGTGAAACCATATTTTTTACACTATTAGAACAGAGTACTAGACCTTCAGAGAACCTTATTGAACCACGTCACCGGGCTTGAAAAATGAGTGAAACAACTTTTGCTCAAGTGAATACAGATGAAGTGTATATAATGTTTCTGATAATTAAAGTTCTCTATAAACTCAACATCATAAAACATTTTAAACCATTAAGCAACGAAATGGGGAAATTACATGATATAATGCATTGAGTGACAGAAATTAGGCTTCAGCTTTGAAATGTGACCCGTCCGTATGAGAGCAGATTTGAACCCTTCGAGCGATACTTACGACTTCCCGTCGAACCATTTTCCTCGCTCATTTATATTGCGACATTGCTTAGAAGTTTCTTCAGATACTTTCTTTTCGTTGGTTTGTGTTTGTGGGCAATGGATTACATCTCCTTCTATATTTGTAGTCGACTGGGGCAGTGAAAATCCTTTTCACAGCTTTTACTCGATTAAACAAGCCAGCGAAAAGGCAACGGCACGGGCTGCAATTGTGGTCGGCCGGATGCCACCTATTGTGTGTTTTGAAAACGGCGGAATACTTAATTCCGAGAAATACCTCAATCTCCTTAAAAAAATGGGACTAGTTATTAAGTCGGAGGAATTCTACTATCATTAGGACAGTGCTTCTGTTCCCTACGGCAACAAGTGTCTTACATTTTTACTGGACAATCGAAGGTCTTCATAAGCAGCAGAGGTGGCCTTTCTCAACAATACAAATCACATTGGGAGATGACGGTTGTAGTTGAACGTGCCCATGACGACGTGGAAAAGAAAATCATCGAAGTGCAATAGCGCTAAATGCGACGCCATTTGCCCTTATTGTTCACTCTGTAAATAATACGTTATCCCTGTTCTTACCGTCCAATATTGATCTGGGAAACTTACTATTTTCCCTCGCCTGGGTTCATTTTCAAATACTGATGTAAATATCATCCCCGGTAAAAAAGATTATCCATTGCATGCGTTGACTGAAAAAATCTAACAATTTAACGTAGTTTACCTTTGGAGTTATGAAAATCGTTCGATCAGCTTCATTATAATAGTGACTGAAACCTTGGCTTAATTAAGCCAGAGTCTCGTTCAGACACTGAACGAACGAACTTGCGCCGCTCCTTGACCCAAAAACGGAAAACCCTCACCGAATAGGCTTTGGTTGGCCGTACATACCCGCGTAAGGTTGTTGGCTTCCTCAACGCTTGGCTGCATCATCTAGTTCTTTCTTATCCCCTTGTATGTTTATGGCCTTTGAACATTGTGAAAAAGAGGTGTGAATCCCAAACCCAGTAGAACGAGGGAGGGGGTATAGACCGAGGCACCTACGGATCCCTGTCAATCGGTCATGTCAAGCCAGATACTTTAGTTGGGCTAGTTTTACACTTGCATTCAGCCCAATCCCGCAATGGAAGTAACTTTCCGTCGCTACCACGAAACTGACTCGCATTGTTTTGCCCCGTTTTAAACTGACGGTGTATCACTTCTTTCTTAGTGTGGTTTACGTCACGAGTTTACGCCACGAGTTTCTATTTCTGTTATTTTATCCCCCTATTGTGTCTCGCTCGTTTCAAGCACAACTGCTCGTCATTCTAGATACTTTTACCACCATCGTTAAGCTATTGGATTAAGTACTTTTATGAACAATATAACCTCTCCGGTAGTCGAACACCTTACAGAACGAAGGTCCAAAAGGTGCACTATTTGGTAGCAGAGTTTCTCCCCCCCCCCTCCCCTAGAGGCCCTAACCTAAGGCATCCTGCCTGGCAGGGGAACTCAAGAGGCGGTCAGTCCCGTGCCTTTAGTAGCCCGAGTCATGCAGCTCCCTGAAATGAATATAAATGACCTCCTGCGATACAGGTCCCCGGCTCGACGTCTTCGAACAAGGTAATTGCAGATAACGCATCAGATAACATTGAAATACAACTTCGTACAGCGACACACAGCCTCATGACTAGAGTAATGGCTTCTTACAATAAATTTCCCATTTCAACCTGCACTAGCGATGCACTCGCTGTGTCGTCAGAAGAAATACTGGACACTCGAGAAGGAAGAAAAATGTACATGTTTTATTGTTATTGTGCGTTCTGATTTGACTCGATGGCCCTACCCTGACGGATTACACAAGTTTATATTACATTAAGCTGTATATGAAATGTACTTCTATGCCTTGGATGGTTTTAATAGTTTTTAATATCATAATTTTTATTTTTAATGTTACCAGAATTATTATTATTATCATGATTAATATTATTATTATTTCTATTATTTATATTATTTATATTATATTTATTATATTTATTATTATTATCATTTTTATTTGTATTATTATGAGTTCTAACATATTCGTTAAAAACTTTTGTCTAGCAATGACCCCAGTACGTTCGAAACTGTGCTCGGCATTCGCATTAGCACTCAAAAGATGGTGTCTTCATTGGGAACAACTCGTTGCAAAACCGTGTCCAGCATGACACAGGTCCAAAATAGTTTGACGAACAATGATATTGAAAGAATCTCAAATGAACGTCGTGGATCTGTGACTTTCTCTTCAGGTGCCGATTAGAATTGTTTATAGTTTCATCGTCAAGTTCAATTTACTACTATCATCTTTTCCGTTATTTTCCCGGTAATACAGTAATTAAACCTTTACATGATGCTAGATGTTCTACTTCACAACTATTCGCCCAACAATTATAAGACAGCCTAGTTCTGGTAAAAATGCCTATTATTATTTTTTATAACACTTCTGAAACTTGTAACAAACTGCTTATGGCTCGCTTTCAACGGATGCATTTTGGGTGCAACTAATGGATGCATGTTGTGTGCAACTTACGGATGCATGCTGGGTGCAACTAACGGATGCATGTTGTGTGCAACTAACGGATGCATGTTGTGTGCAACTAACGGATGCATGTTGTGTGCAACTAACGGATGCATGTTGTGTGCAACTAATGGATGCAAGCTGGGTGCAACTAACGGATGCATGGTGGGTGCAACTAACGGATACCTGTTGTGTGCAACTAACGGATGCATGTTGTGTGCAACTAATGGATGCATGTTGTGTGCAACTAACGGATGCATGCTGGGTGCAACTAACGGATGCATGTTGTGTGCAACTAACGGATGCATGTTGTGTGCAACTAACGGATGCATGCTGGGTGCAACTAAGGGATGCATGTTGTGTGCAACTAACGGATGAATGTTGTGTGCAACTAACGGATGCATGTTGTGTGCAACTAACGGATGCATGTTGTGTGCAACTAACGGATGCATGTTGGGGGCAACTAACGGATGCATACTGGGTGCAACTAACGGAGGCATGTTGGGTGCAACTAGCGAATGCATGTTGGGTGCAACTAACGGATGCATGTTGGGTGCAACTGGTAATGAGATTGAAATAATTTAGGAATCTTTTTCCCAGATTTAAAAATAAAACTGTTAATTTTTGAAACAACTGTTGAGTTTTCAAGTTTAAAAAATGATAAATGTTTTTTTTGTCGAGTATTTTTTCAAAATTGTTGTAGGGGCACAAAAGACGCCGTAGGGCCTTTAGGTGATAGACTTGTTGGAGGAGTTAATTGAGAGAAAGCTTCGATGAAGCAATCCCACCGCTAAGTCAAACTCATATGAAGTAACTCGTATTGTCAATCTACATTTTTGCTGTTAGCAAAATAGAATACTAAGCATCTTCATAGGTCTTTTCGTTGCACGTTATGATGGTTATATCCTGACGTGTGTGCGTGTGTGTGTGTGTCAGCTACTCAATGTATAAGCATATACTGAGTGATTGGAGGAAATGTTGACCGCCCCTGCAACGAATGGGATCTGGAGAGCAGCGTAGCAGCATCAAATATAGGAGACATAAACTATTCATCACTGGTCAACAAAGACCGATTCAACCTGTGATGCGGTATTGGTCGTATAAATGCAAACATTTGAAGAACATTATTGTTTTAGCGCAGACAGCCTGATTGCTCGAGGCATGCCAACATGAAGTGATGTTGCTGGCTACTTCATGAAACAAGATCGAGGCGAAGTAAATGTTGCATCGTACACCATCCCTTTCCATGCTGGGTTCAGCTGCTCGGTAAGTCCTCAGCATTCGAGCATCCAAAAGCTACTATGCTATACTAGGATAGTCCTGAGTAACGGTATTAATTAATCAATTGACTTTGTACTTGGGATTGGTGAGATTCTCTCAAAATCCGCGGCAAAACTACCAACAAACTCTCCACCGCACCAACCCAAACTCAAATGCTACAACAGTATTGCCTATGCTCCTGACGTTGTAACCAACAATAATGCAAGCATCAATGACAGCTCCATCATAGTACCAATGCTGATGCAAGCATCAATGACAGCTCAATTATAGTACCAATACTGATGCAAGTACCAATGACAGCTCCATTATAGTACCAATACTGATGCAAGCATCAATGACAGCTCAATTATAGTACCAATACTGATGCAAGCACCGATGACAGCTCAATTATAGTACCAATGCTGATGCAAGCACTAATGACAGCTCAATTATAGTACCAAAACTGATGCAAGCACCAGTGACAGCTCAATTATAGTACCATTACTGATGCAAGCACCAGTGACAGCTCAATTATAGTACCATTACTGATGCAAGCACCAATGACAGCTCAATCCTAGTACCAATACTGATGCAAGCACCAATGACAGCTCAATTATAGTACCAATACTGATGCAAACACCAATGACAGCTCAATTATAGTACCAATCAATTATAGTACCAGTGACAGCTCCATTATAGTACCAATACTGATGCAAGCACCAATGACAGCTCAATTATAGTACCAATACTGATGCAAACACCAATGACAGCTCAATAATAGTACCAATCAATTATAGTACCAGTGACAGCTCCATTATAGTACCAATACTGATGCAAGCACCAATTACAGCCTTATAATAGTATCTCTTATTGAAGAGTATGTGACCATGACTATTCCGAAACAAACCTACTTTTTTTGAGTTATACTGACCCAATCTAAAAAATCTGAGTATGTGGGAAACTCTTTTAGTCGGTCACGCTGTCTCAATTCCAGCTATCCAGATCAGTACTAATAAAAAAGGTGAGTCACAGCATATTTATTAGGCACTATTTGCCCAACGAAGTAATAAAATCAACCTTGAGCCCTGAGAGGGTAGGACTCTTTTGCAGAGGCCGTGGAGTAGATGAGGGTAATGTAGGGTAGGCATTGGTAGGGGTAATAACGCACTCATCACAAATGACCAACGGTCACATGGCAACGAAGTGAAGCAGCGGTTGTAGGCTATGGGCGGTCCCGTTTGCTGCAGTACAGACTGAAATTGATTTAAATACATTACGTTTGTCAATATACAAATTATTCCGTCATTTACGTTGTTAGTGTTTCAATTTTCCCTTTCCGTTTAACTTTTCACTCATTGCGACAAATTCGATTTATTTCGACAACTTTCATTCCTTTAGGAAAACAGTCTTACAAAACGTCAAATGGATTTGAATGGTAGCGTTTATCATTGTTGATACCATCTCAGCGAGGCATCAATGCTAATCTGTATCACTTAATGTGCAACCAAAAACCGACTCAATATTCGCTATCTGTCAATTCAGTCTCCAGCGCGAGGGTGAGACTAGCAAAAGAACTTGCAACCATCGTGTCGGGGATGAGGCCATCAATTCAAATGTTAATATTCTAGATTATGTAACCCTCAGAAATACTATCTCGTTCTTTGCCAGATAAACACAGCTTTTATTACTCCAGTTCCGCGCCGTTACAGCATGGTAATAAGCTTCCTTCGTCTGTGGGCTTCCCTCTCTCCTTGGGTAAGCTTCTTTTGTCTGTGGGCTTCCCTCCCTTCTTGGGTAGGCTTCCTTCGTCTGTGTGCTTCCCTCCCTCCTTGGGTAAGCTTCCTTCGTCTGTGGGCTTTCCTCCCTCCTTGGGTGAGCTTCCTTCGTCTGTGGGCTTTCCTCCCTCCTCGGGTAAGCTTTCTTCGTCTATGTGCTTCCCTCCTTCCTTGAATACGCTTCTTTCGTCTGTGGGATTCCATCCCTCCTTGGGGAAGCTTCCTTTGTCTGTGTGCTCCCATCCCTCCTTGGGTAAGCTTCCTTCGTTTGTGTGCTTCCCTCCCTCCTTGGGTAAGACATCCGTAAACGTACAGCACCGATAACAGCAGGGGGAATATGTCTTTGTTCTCCCCTCGCCTGAGGCGTAACGTTCCCATCAGCATCAGTCCAGTTTATCATCATCCAAGGTACTTTTCTGTCATTAGTTCCTCTGAATGTTTTCAATATAGAAGCAGATACTGATTGGCCGAGGTACTTGGTCCAGGCAGCCAATCATGATTGGCTGCACGCAGGGCAGTAACAGTCTGCCTGTGTCAAAAACACGTGTGACTTCTAGGGTTATTGTCTCTGCATTCCATGAACACGATGAATTTTAGGGACATGTGTCATCCCGATATTAATTTTTTACGGTGCATTTTACACTGCATTTTTTTTACACATGTCACCCTCTCGTTAATATATTAAGAACAGGTTGAGCAATTTAACATCAATTTATCATACAAGTCACAACATTAATTGTTGTTAGGAAAACAATGCATACACACACTAAATAAATTTGCTGTGAGACGCCATGTTGACAATTCTTCCAAGTTAGATTGAATCGGAGCGAACAAATTTTGTTGGTATACTATTCGTTACGAAGTTGAGAACGGAGACATGGGAACAGGAGTGTGCATCTTCCGTTCCTCATGAATTCATATTACATACAAATGCATTCTTACCCCAAAACTCAGCAAATGTTGAAATTCGCAAAGTTTAAATTTTCTATTTAATTATGAAAAGATTCATTTAAACACGTTTTTTTTTCGTGCAGTCAGTTATTTTTAGAAATTATTTTTGGTTATTTATGTTAACGATTTCCATTTATTTGGGAAACATGGGGACACGTGCTTATTTATGAAACTTTGAAGCATTTTTATCATTACAAGTACCAACATCCCATATGCTCTATGACCTAAATAATACTATATTAAGAATCATTTTAAAATATCATATCACGGGATGAGAGGTTCTACTCACATAAAATCCCGTGCCAGTTATTAACCTCCCAAGCACGTGTGATTGAATCACGCGTTCTATTATGACACGCAGGATTGATGCTCGTAGTCTCCTCCAGAGCACTTATCCGACAGATTTTTAAATGAACTATAAGCTCTTCACAATTGAAATAAAATCTCCACGAAGATCGAAACGATATAATTTATTCAAAATAATCAGTGAGAAATTTGTGAATCTATCGTGAACTTAGGTGAGGATTGTGATGAGGAAACAATATGCAAGATCTACTGAGGAAAATCCGGAAACTCGAGAACGGAGCTGATGAGGAATGAGCAGGTAAATGGGGTTGCTGATGAGGATGGAGGATGAGTGATTGGGAAGATAAAGTAGATGGCGTGTGAGGACGTTTGGGAGCTGTTAAGTGATCATTTTGATGGGCGTAGAAGTCGCTGGTGAGGATAGTATATACCGTTGATCAGTGAGAGCGTCCGAGAGACAGCATCAACTTCCTCAGAGATGTAGGCATAATATAAATGCCTGCATCTGCTAAAACATCCATAACATGCACATGTCGGTGGGTTCCCAGGTGTCGGGTTGTGCGCTGGCTATGATCACTGGGTTGTGATCATCATCATGTGTTGAAGGCAGGACTACCCAAACGAGATGGAGAGCTAAAGTGGGGGAACAGATATTATAAATCGATGACGGTTTAAAAAATTAGTATATAGGATTAAATAAATTAAAATTTGATTATTTGTCAGAATTGGGATTCACAATGAAGGTCATGGGTGAGGATTGAAATTTCTAAAAGTGGATTTTTTAGTTTAGCAGATTTCGGGCCAATGGATGATCACGTAGCACAATGATTTAATGTCTTCCATTTAATCTTCCCGATTTGTGATCAATCAATCAAAAAGTCTGAAGCATCTCGCTAAGCCCATCTTAATGAGGCAATAAAATGCCTCAGTAACGGATAATCCATAAATAATAATAAAATCTGTTGACGATTGAACTATTCTCTTGTGCGAAGAAAATGACCTACAGAGAAACTTTGTCATCTTTATCGAGTGATAGAAATGACGGGTGAACAGTTATAGCATCATATGGTATACCAGTTTAAAAACAATGCGTTTCAGACTTTATTCAAGTTTTTTTTTCTCATTTAAATCCCCTACCGAATGAGGACAGACCAATCAATTTGTTATCCAAATATTGGTATCATATTAACCATTGAATGTATTCAAATACATGGTTTCCATCCAGAAAAAATATTTGAAATTATGCCTTACCAAGTGGTAAACGTTTTGAAATAGCAAAGAGTCCTGAGGTCAAAGGGCAATGTTCAAAACGCACCAAAGATGCAGCCTTTGACACAAAAAAACGATGCAGAGTTGAATACGTATGAAACATAGAAAAGAAAAAAAAATCAGTCCACCGATCTTACAATCTCCTTGCTTTCTCACGGTCTACGGTCTGCTGTATTGTCCATGAGAATCATTTACACCCGTATAAAGTTCCCGTTGTGCAGCGTATCATACAGGATGAAGAAAAACGTCTCTAATTTGCCACACTGGAAATGAAGCGTCTTGAAGAGACACCTCACCGATTGGAACGACTAAGACGAGGTCCACATTCACATAGAAGTAGATATCAATCGGCGTAACTAAGGCCATTGGTCTGCATTTTAAACATGTGACCGTTCGGTTTTTAATTTGGTAAGCTGGCGCACATGGTCTATTATTTATTAGAAGAAAATTTATATGTACAGAAAATTACCTAAAGATGGCCCAAGATCAATACTGGTCCAAATTAGTCAGGATGAGCATTCAAAATGACATCATCTTCATACAAGCTGGCGCCCCAGAACCGAGACTGGCTCAACTTGATATTGGCGAACAGATTAAACTGCCGCAAGACATCATTTTCATACAAGATGGCGCCCCAACTCATTTCGCAACAGAACCGAGACTGGCTCAACTTGATATTCGCGAACAGATTAAACTGCCGCAAGACATCATCTTCATACAAGATGGCGCCCCAACTCATTTCGCAACAGAACCGAGACTGGCTCAACTTGATATTCGCGAACAGATTAAACTGCCACAAGACATCATCTTCATACAAGATGGCGCCCCTACTCATTTCGCAACAGAATCGAGACTGACTCAACTTGATATTCGCGAACAGATTAAACTGCCGCAAGACATCATTTTCAAACAAGATGGTGCCCCTACTCATTTTGCAACAGAATCGAGACTGTCTCAACGTGATATTCGCCAACAGATTGAAATGCCGCGTAACCAACGAAGACATCAATGTTGAATGTCCTCCTCGTTCGCCGAATTTAACACACTGTGAAGGCTCACATAACACGCCCACGAAGCTTAGAATATCTCGTGAAACGTATCACTGAGGGATCAGCCCAAATTGATGGGGATATGTTGACGAGAGTCAGGAAAATTTTGGAAGGGAGGCTTCGACGACAAAAATCCCGAGTGAAGAAGTTATCATGACATTTTTTTTGTCAGATTTTGTTTGAAAAATTTTTAACGGTTACTTTTTGTGTATAACTTTTATCCCGTTCAGTATCGTATGCAAAAAATATACGGATATTATACACTGAATAGGAGGCTGAGACAAATGTGCAAGACATAAATGACAGTTATTTGTGTGCTCGCTCAGGGAATAACTCATATCAGAAAATGTCAGTCATGAATATCTCATGCAATTTCGAGCAATCTATTACGAACTCTTTGCAAGCTCAATCAGCACGTAATTAAACTTGTAGAGCAAGCAAGTTCAATCAACTTCTTACCTCGACACCCTCTGCTAACCCCCCTTCCCCCCTCCCTGAACCCTCCATGCCGTCCCTTCTCCTCAGCCTAGTGTTTACCCGCCCCCGCAATGATCTACAACAGACCCCATTATTACGACACTGATGAGCTCAGAGAAACGGACCCAGATTAATCTACTGCCAGGATAAGGAGACGAACGTGTATTTTTTGAGACGAATTTTGAGTGATTATCATCAGGGCCAACCATCTTTTGGGACCAAATAACTGAAAACAGAAGGTCCGTACAACTTCAATTCAAACAAATCCGACTCGTACCTGGCTTGGGGTTTACATTTCTTCTTGACCTAATAACAGCCAGCATTCGAGTCACAGTGTCACAATTCGGACGAGAGGAATTCGAATTACTTAACAATCAACCTAGCAAGACCAGTTTGCTTTCGTTCCCTCTATAGCTCGCTAAGATATTTGTCTCCCCCTTCCTAATACCATCTATGCTGCCGTTGTGCATAGCGTCCTCTTATCGTGCTTAACGTATGTAGATTATTATCCAACAATTTACAAAGAACGATGCTAACGACAAATTATTTATTTAAAAAACGATTGCTGCGAGTTAACAGTTCGGAGAGACCTGATCGGGATGTTTTGATTCGTATGCGATTGATGCTTAAAAGATGAGTGTTAGAGTCCTTGCTTGAAATGGGTACATCACCAATATCTGTCAAGCCATTCAACTTACGGCTCCAGTTGATGAGTTTAGAAAAAAACAGTATTTGTTACCCAATTGTCATCGTAAAACATTGCATCACAAGCGATGTTGTCCAACACATGCCACCCCGCACTCGTCCACGCGAGTCAGGCCCCAGGCACTAGTTGGATTCTCGTCGTGCATTCTCACCATGGATACACTTTTCTACTTCGAGCAGACTAGGAATGCACATTGGATGAATCGGTCGTCATAATACAGCGGATGGCATTCGTCAGATGCGTATTTTAGTGGCATTCAAATGAGAGAACCGATAACGTGACGACAGTGTGTTTTTGTACTCACGAAGGGAATTTGCTATAATCATTTACGAAATTCTGCGCTAGTAAATTTAAATGATCAACATAAGAATCGTAGCAGTTTAGCTACCGTGCTGCGAGATCAGTAATTCGTCCGAGTACTGTTTTCTCGAGTCATTCACTGAAGGCTTACGAGAAGTAATCCATTTTGTTCACTGAACGTCATTGTCTCGCTAACAAAAGGGCTGTCAAGGCCGGTGCGTAGTACTGTCAGATAAGTAGGGTACTGCATGAAGGGGAAATAAAATGAGAAACATTTGAAATGATTTCAAATGGCAGATCATTGGATTGGCTGGGCTAACAATAAGATGGTTCTATATAGTTCAACGTCGATCAATTCTATCGAAAATCACTCGTTCGATTATACGAGCTATTACTATCACAATAGCAACATTGGAAGGTTTTCTGCAGCGGTTGACCTACGGTTAAATATGTGAAAAGGGATTCAGGAAAGGTAAAGAAATTAGCAATTAATTACTGAACGAATGATGATATATGATCATTTGTGCTAAAGTAGCATAATAATTATTCAAAATTCCAAGACTGACAATGCAGCCCCATCCTTCCACTTCAGATATATATTATGTTGAAGCCCAGGAAACCTCAATTTATCCCTATTTGCCATTGCTTTGACTATCGCTGAATTAATAATTCCATACAATCAGTCACAGATTTTTTTTTCGACGATCATTGAAGCTCTCATTACCATAATCTTAGGTAATGATGTTTTCTTGATGGTGAAGTAATAAAAGCTTGATAAAACCACTATCAGTTCTCCCCAGGACGTCGTAGTGGCTGGTTGTCACTCGTCGCTGTCAGTCACACAGTGACCGTGAGGGAAGTTGAGTTAACTCAATCGCTTACTCAAATATGAACCCCAGTATTCTTCAAGTTACTGCATGTCAACGGTTCCTGATGAAAAATGTCCAAATGAATAATATGGCATATAAGCACCATATTTGCAAATATTTTGCACGAAATAAACCCTTTTGTATCATTGTTTGAAAATACAACATGTGTTTGAACAAACGGTAATTGAAATACTGTCCAACTGGAGCCGAAATCTATTTGTTTTCATCTCGACATCGGCATTCAATACTCCCATTGCAGGAGACTGTACATTAATCATAAACGAAATTGTATAAAACGGCTGATAATATTTTTTTCCCCTTTTTTTCTGTATGTATCACCATGATTCACAAGGACATGTATCAGTTTGATGTCAGAAACAATATAGAAAAATAAAAAAACAAGATTGATTGTAGGTTACGTTTGTTGTAAAGTGTTTTTGCAAGTAATAAGATAACGGCATTGGATCACATTTACCATATATTATATTTCTTCAGCAATTGCAATGTTAGGGAAATCCCGCAATGAGGAACCGTGACGTGCCTTACCACTGTGGAATAATTACTGCTCCTCCGATGAGGGAAGGTAGGTAGGATGATACGAAGCTGGTTGGGAACTCATTAGGGCTAGTTAACTTGTGTTGCGGTGAGTATCTGGGCCTCATGGCATCCTGTGATACCCGAGTGTGGGGGTATTATAATAACTTAGTTTCTTGATTGGTGAAGTAGAGTCGCGAGCGAACATTCATTTCTAATTAAAAATTACCCAAGTTGCGAAATTCTGTTATTGCATTTTTTCGGCGCTTATGAGATATTATGCAGTATCCAAATGCTTCAAACATCAATTACTAGTGAGAAACGTTGCACTTGTTTTTGATGCTCAAAATTGTAATGAGCTAACCTAAATATTTAAATTCACAACATATGCAACATCATTTTATTTCCGTTCTCATTTCTTGCAGAATCAAGCACCTGTTGATCTAAATTAGTATAAAATTTCAAACTGCTTGAGTTCACCAGTCTTCGAAATTCGGTCGTCTGAAAACGGTATTAATGTGACATTTTTGTAATGCAAAATGTATGTTGTTTTTAACCTGTTTGCACTTCACTCTACTTCCTGCTGAAACAATGTCGTATATAAAATGCTGAACGGTTTACATTTGCAACATTCTATAGCATTATTTTACTGCATACATCAATGCATACTAATAGAGGGAGTATGATGACTAATCGAACTCGGGCCCGATCCTTGCTGTGTTACACTGATACTGTTTCTGAGGCATAACTCGCTGGAACGTAATCAAAATCACTGTCCCACCCATATTTTTTTTTGGAGGCTAATGAGAAATTGCGGTAACTCATGCAAGTTGGTCACTCAAAGTCGTAATTCAGTTGAAATAAGTATGCATTCCTTAGGTCGGAAAAAAAACATTTTGAACTACACAAAAGATAACATCGATTGACTTCTATTGATAATATGAGCCACTTGAAATTAATTGCCATCTTATTTTTCCCATCTCTTTACAAATTTCAAATACAAATGACTCATACATCGCCAATAATAACTTGATTACAATCTGAACAAATAATTATGGTCAAAGTTTGCGGAAAGAAACTTCTATTGCTTCAATTAATTTGATTCCCAGTGTAACCTAGCTCAGAGTCATCAGGTGTGCAGCTATACAGGGCCCCAAAACCCTGCGTGCAACAATTTTTTCAAACCCTTTGAAACACAATCCTACCTTTAGCCTACCCCAACCCGTGCAAGATGCCAACATACATTTGCTGTTCCATTTAACCGAATATTTTACTCGGTGACGGGGGTATTGTTCATCATTTTTGGCCAAACACTATGAGGCTTTTATTGAGATTAGAAATGTGCTGGAAGCGAAGTACCCTAGAGCCGTGGACAAAAAGAATCGTGCGAGGGATAGAGACGAAGAGTGTGAGGGTCGACGAGCACTCGCCATGAAGCGTGGTGAGAGACGGAGAGTGTCAGGGTCGAGGCGCGCTCGTCATGACGCCTAGCTGAGACGATGAGTCGAGGAGCACTCGCCACGACGCGGGAGAAAGAGACGGAGAGTGTCAGGGTCGAGGCGCGCTCGTCATGACGCCTAGCTGAGACGATGAGTCGAGGAGCACTCGCCAAGACGCAGGAGAAAGAGACGGAGAGTGTCAGGGTCGAGGCGCGCTCGTCATGACGCCTAGCTGAGACGATGAGTCGAGGAGCACTCGCCACGACGCGGGAGAAAGAGACGGAGGGGGTCAGAGTCGAGGCGCGCTCGTCATGACGCCTTGCTGAGACGATGAGTCGAGAAACACTCGCCACGTCGCGGGAGAAAGAGACGGAGGGGGTCTGAGTCGAGGCGCGCTCTTCATGACGCCTAGCTGAGACGATGAGTCGAGGAGCACTCGCCCCGACGCGGGAGAAAGAGACGGAGGGGGTCAAAGTCGAGGCGCGCTCGTCATGACGCCTAGCTGAGACGATGAGTCGAGGAACACTCGCCACGACGCGGGAGAAAGAGACGGAGGGGATTGATTGAGGTCGAACACCAAGCCTTTTAGTCAATTTCTTTTGAAATCCTTCAAGAAATGTCAGGTACATCTGGGTTCGAGGTCTCATTTCTATATGTAGAACTCGCAAATTACAACCTTACATGATGATACCTTACCTCGTTTACATCGAAAGGTACTAGCGATCATTACATGTATTGTTACATCATCTCTTTAGAATAATATAAATAATATTTCATTTGTCACGAAGTCCTCTGCTTTAAACACCTTATAACAATATTTAAACACAGCAGCAACTCACTTAAATTGCACTGTCCAATTGCAGTAGACTAAACTTACATCACCTCGGTGGTTACTTGAAGATGGGCGAAGGCTATGAGAAACGTTGTCAATAAATCTATCTATTCATTGTCACTATAGTCTATAAGATTGAAGTTCATTTCAATTTTGTATTCCGAGAGACCTTTATTTTGTCAAATGCATGCTTCATGAAAAGAATTGTATCGCGTTGGAAACCTTCAAGTCCTGCTCGACAAACTACAATTTACTTAGACTGTTGTACGGTGCTTGTTTGCTGCAAAAGAAACATCACTTACTCGAAAGTATCTCATTACCGGGCGCCCAACATCCACAGCCAGGTGGTAGTTGTTATGTGCTCCACTCCACTGCTCTGATGGGTCATCGACCAGTGGCCGCTAAGCCCATCAGCCACTTATATACTTGACTTTATCAACATCTTCATACCACTCTTTGCTGGTTCATCCCCCTTTCTCTCCTGCCCCCTGCTTTCATCACTGATTGTTCCGATCTCAGTGAGGCTATCAATGCGGGATATTGTACGTTCTAACAATGGTCTAAGGGCTACAGAGATGGTGTGTGATAGTAATGGGTTATTGTTGAGAACAATGGGCCCAGAGGGGCCCGAACAAGCCATTCAACATCTGGACGCCGCTTCAAGCGACGGCCGTTAATGTACAGTCGATATACATGTTCAACGGGAGCGGTGAGAGTTCTCCATACAAAATGACATGGACAGAGACGTATATTGACAACATTACCAATACTCTGGTAAAATACGCTTAACATGAAACTGTTTAACGCGTACTAATAAAACTATTTTGCAAAATATTTTTACACGTTCAGGTGAATTGAATTGAACGTGATAACCGTGTTTCCAACAAATAGTCCATTCGATTTTTATATCATTCGTTCAATGAAGATGTTTATGCGAGCTTTCAGAAAATATTTTGAAAGCATTTTTTCGTAGATGCCGTTTCTGTCAGCGGCGCATTAGGACTTCAATGACTGGATATGAGAACAATTGTTTCACTACTTATATGCTTGTTCATTTGAGAATATTTTTATATTGACTTATTGTTAGGGAGGAATTTGGAAGCATTGGAAGTTACTAGAATTATAAATATATTGAAACCAATGTTCAAATAAATTAAAAAACAGCGAACTAATTTTCTTGATCATGTGCGTTCTTAGATAAATGAAAATATTATTCGGCTCCTGTAAAACTGAAACTGTGCAGCTAAAGTCTGGAGTCGATAGCCTGCTGTTAATAAATTAACAGGCGATTCCGCTGAAGCCTGAATCCTCAGAGCCAAATGGAGTATGATAGGAGAGGAGATGCCCATCGAACTTCAATACCACAACTACACAAGGTGATGAAGCTCTAGAAGTAAAACAAAGTTCACAGCTATTTAAAGTTGCACAAGTATCCTCCCCTGTTTGGTGACATTAGCAAAGCAAGAGGAATAGCTCGAGGAAGAATAACTGACCTCTTTTCATGTTGTATCATTCATCAATTTATCCCCGTGATTCGCAGTCGTGCCTATAATTATAGCCTACTTACTCTAACCCTCCTTCGCGCCAATCAGTTGTTGTCGTTATTTTTTAGGTGACAGGACTCGGACTGGATTGCTCTTCGGGGAGAGCCGGATAAGAGGGCTTGAAAATTGAGGGTGATAAAAGCTGAAGAGTCGAGGTGGAAAGATGGTGGAGGATATAGTGGTTGTTAAAGTTAAAGACATAAGATATTTCTGATCGAATTGAGCTTTACTCATGTACTGTCCTTATGGTAATAACGAAACGCTAATTTGTAGTTACGTTTTTAAAAGAAGATTGACCGTCCAGGAATGCTTTCCCTCATTAGTCCAAAACAATAGTTTAGGCCCCAAAGGCCCACCACACAAGATGCCGACACCGACGCTGCGGTATCCCCCTCTACTTTTATCTGCATGCTGATCCATCTACGTATTCCATGTTGCTGCACCCTCGTCTATGCCAAGCAACACGATTCATTCGTGTCTAGGTCAAGTAACACTTTGAATCCTGATGGCTCACGTCAAACTTCATGTTGCTGCAAACTTGTTACGGTCAACCTCTTTACTGTATCTCCCTTATCAATGCAGCAGGTAATTCTTCTTACCAATCGTCAAGCAAACTTGTCACAGCCAACCTCCTTGCTGCATCTCCCCTGTCAATGCAACATGTAATTCTTCTTACACATCATCAAAACCTCCTTGCTGCATCTCCCAGTCAATGCAGCAGGCAATTTTTCCAACACATCGTCAAAACCTCCTTGCTGCATCTCCTCTGTAAATGCAACAGGTAATTCTTCTTACACATCGTCAAAAGAGAGGAGAGGATATAGCCTGGATACCGAATCTCCATAGAAGAGAAGGAGGGGATATGGCCTGGATACCGAATCTCCATAGAAGAGAAGGAGGGGATATGGCCTGGATACCGAATCTCCATAGAAGAGAAGGAGGGGATACGGCCTGGATACCGAATCTCCATAGAAGAAAAGGATGGGATATGGCCTGGATACCGAATCTCCATAGAAGAGAAGGAGGGGATATGGCCTGGATACCGAATCTCCATAGAAGAGAAGGAGGGGGATATGGCCTGGATACCGAATCTCCATAGAAGAGAAGGAGGGGATATGGCCTGGATACCGAATCTCCATAGAAGATAAGGAGAGGATATGGCCTGGATACCGAGTCTCCATAGAAGAGAAGGAGAGGATATAGCCTGGGGACAGAGTCTCCATATGAGAGAAGGAGGGGATATGGCCTGGATACCGAGTCTCCATACTGTAGGTTAGAAGGATGGGATATGGCCTGGGTACCGGCCACATCTCCATAGGATGTGGCCTGGGGACCGAGTCTCCATAGGAGAGATGGAGGGGATATGGCCTGGATACCGAGTCTCCATAGAAGAGAAGAAGAGGATATGGCCTGGATATTTAGATAATTCAAGGTAAATAAATAAGTTGATCCTCACCCTCCAAGTCGTCATTTGTTTGGAGTACCCGCAACTATTGTACCCAAAACGCGAGTTCGAGCCTCGGCAGGGACACGGCGGTCCTGTGACGGGGAGGTTGGGCGCCTCCCCCTCTCTGTGTCTACCTAACTTAGTCACCCCCTAACTAGCTATATGTCTATACATTCATACAATGTGGGCCACAGCGTAGCTGCCACCTAACCCACACCCGTGGGGACACTCTCTGCTCGTGCATGTGAGATCAGTATTTGCATTCTGCAGTAGGATTTGCCTGTTGGATTCCTGGTCGGTTAAACGTTCAATTGAAGAATTGTTTCTACTTTTGGTTCGTGGGAACAACCTCACCCGATTTTAGGATAATCTGAAACATTTCTGAGATACTGGCTCATTTAACCTTTAAACCTTAAGATGTTTAATGTGACTGAGAGGTATTCGATGGAATAATCAAGAAGGCGCCTGGTACGTGAAACTGTTAAATGTTACGGCTGTAATATATTAGCCACCCGTTAGTTTGGGCGCTTTGAGATAAATTCACTGCCTGGTCTCTTATTGTCACTTATGTTACAATTTTTTCGTTGTCAATGACCGATTAGTCATCCACAATTTTCCATACTTTTAATATCAGAAATCTTCCATAACGTCATTGAATTGAGAAACGTCTAATTTTCTCAGCAAAATATAACTACATTTAACAATATCAGTTAGCCACTTTGAGTACCTAGAAAGCTCGTGATCATGATCAGCTTGGACATACTTACATGGGCATATTTGGGCGTAACTACTAACTCATATGCATGGGGTGAAAGCCTTCGTCCTCGAATGTGAGCTAGTCGCATCGACGTCGACATCTATTATTCATGGGAAGAAAAAGAGATTGTCAGATGTATTTTTCCGAGGAATTCTGTATTAATCACAACAGATGGTGCAGTCCCTAAAATAAAATATTGTTAGTGGGTTACTTTTAGTAGTAGAACAATGATTTCTGAAAATCTATATTTATTTCGCTGCTGAAACTTTTCAAAGATTATCGATCAATTAGAACATAGAAACAACAGAAATAATTGGAAAATAATTATATTAGGACATCGATCAATTAGAACAATAAGAACAGTTTAGGTAAAGTATCCAAGGCAGCTATGTAACAATTGATTTACATAACTTAAGTACCCCACAATTAAATATTTGGAAAGTGTGAGAACCAAAACCCGACACTCGAATGCAACAGTAAACGTGGTTGAAATTGAGTGGGTGTTCCAATACCAGAGGGGACGCGGACGAGGAAAATCGGCTTGTGAAAGTACTTATAAAGCAGACTGGGCTTATAATATAGCGAGAAGCAGGATAGGGCGTGCCATGAAAGGGTTTGGTGAAGGTCAGGAAAAGAGTTAAGGCAATGAGTGACATGAAAATGTTTCCAAACAAATGAAGCCGTTAAGAAAGGGTTTCAAAACAATTTGACAGATTCAGCTGATAACAATATTTTCTTCTCACCTTTTTCCTTACCTCGTCACCTGACCTTCATCATGCTCTGTTATGGCACTCCCTATCCTGCTTCTCGGTACTCAATTAGCCCAGTCTGCTCCATCAGAACTTTTCATTAGCCATTGTTTCCTCGTGACCTTCCCCTCCCCGCTCAATACCGACAACGATAACTTTTTTCTAGTCATGTAACATCTCTCCCATTTAATTAGCTAAACGAATATTAAATGGAGTTTAGGGAAATAATGCCACCGAGAAACGGGAACTTTGAGAAGCCCAATCGGTGCATTGGGAACGTGAGCAAGCAAGATGGTTCTTCCAGCCCTGGCGTATGGGTGGAACGGAATGGGGGTGGGAGGGGTGGGTGTTCGTCAATGAGTGAAACTCGACAAAAAGTGAAAAGTAAGAAGCGTTTTGGTTGTTGACGGAGGGATTCCTAATTCTTGTTATTGATGGTGAAGTATGAACAATGTGCGATATTTCCTTCCGAATAATTCTTATCTTGTATCAGACAGTGTTTGGAGCCCGCACGATAGGAGCAATGGTATTTTTGTGAGCGCTGTTGAAGCGACAGTTCATTGTTAATCCAAAGCGAAGAAATGCAACGTCCATGTTATGTTATTCATACTCTATCCCAATTAATGTGATATTCTAATGTGGGAAATAACATTACAGGGCCATGTAATGTTATTTCCTGAATAAATTCGAAATATTATTTGGACACAATTACAATACCGTTCTAAAGTTTTTTTCTACGCGAAAGCTGCAACGAAGAGGAAATTTGGTTTATCTCATGATAATAGTCTAGAATGTTTCTCCAACAATGAAATTGCAATAACGTTGAATATTTTATAGAAGGGATGCAATATTTCTATTTAATGAAACACTTAATATGTTCTCTTTACTCCCAAGTTCAGAAAATTTGCATAGAGCAAGTCACAGAGGCCCATTACCCTGCAATGGTCTTTCAATTGTTTACGATGGACAAAGGCTTATTTGAAGGCTACCAAGAAATCCTTTGTATCGTCTCAAACATACGAAACGTCGATTGGATCCATGGAGCTATTGATGAGGAGTCGCAAGGAGTATATATCACATTAAATTCGTAAAGAAATCCTCCTGCTTTCGGGTTTTCCACCACAATATCACTTTTTATTTATTAGGCGCGCATTAGCCGTCTGTATCACCTTCACTGCTTTCCTTCATTTTCCCGCGCCTGTTTCAAGCCTGGTGTCCAATACAAGAGCTTAGGGCTAAGAATTATACGAGCGATGGTGAGAACACAGCTTATGAAACCGCTTGCTTGTGGAGGACGCTCGCTGGATGATAACATCGGTTTTAGGAGATCATTATGGCGCGAAGGACATTTCCTTCAACATAATTACCCGTTAAAGACTTTTTTTACCTAATTTCTGAGAACTTTCGCCACAAATTATGGTCTTCTAGACAACTATACGTTTTTCTTGCCTATCGAATCCATGTTTTGGCACGGTTAAAGGTTATTATCCCATAAATGTTTACCCACAAGCGTATGTCTTAGTGCATGGACGTGGAAGAGTGAATTCATATTTCAATAAGAACTAGAGTGCCGGGTAAAAAGAAATCCAATCACCCTCCGTAAAACATATTTTAGTCACCCTTTACAGAATGCTGTTATATCTGTTCTACTACCTTTAATGGTTTCCGTAAAATATGTTGTGTAAGACAGGCAAAAAGCTTCCTGGTCCGTTGCAGCACCAGTTGGCTGCTAGCACCTGCGTTGAGAGAAGATGTCGTAAGGTTTCAGCTCATTGTGTTTGGTGACAAATGTGATCTTTGATTTTTTTTCGTTTAATGTTGTTTTATGAATTCCTATAGTGGTTTCGGAAAAAACAACTATCAATTGACAATATAGGTGTTATTAAAGCATTACCTAAGGTTGGTAAATCCCTAAGATAAATTACAAAACATTTAGAGAATAAGGTAGTGAGGTTTCTGATGCTCTAGTCCTAAAACTTTGTAATGGTAAACATTGGAAGTTGGTTTACAGTAATAATAATTTTTTAGGAAGTAATGTTAGTAAAATCATCAAAAAACAGCAAAAAAATATGAAGTCTGTGCGCACAATTCGACATCGATTGCAAAAGGACCTTTTCTGAATGCCAGAATGCTCAAGAAAATAATTCAGTTTTTAAAATCACTTCTATATTAGAGTGTAGATGATTGGAAAAGAGTTTTTTTGTGACGAATCCTTTCTTATAATATTTAGAAGCTGTTCAAGAATGACGCGCTGCTCGCGTGGCGCAGATTGTATGGATACGTAATACGCTCTCAAGACAAGATACACGCACCAAGTATGGCGTGGGCTTGTAGCAATTCTGGTAGGGGAACTTTGGTTTTTCTTCATAAGAACACATCCATAATTTGAGTAATATATTTAGGCAAGCTAATGAAGTAAAAAAAAATCCCCGGACAATGACATTGCAAGGGACAACAACTTTTATGCACGATGGGGCTCCTTGTCATTGGACAAAACCGTGAGTAAATAGATCGACGATAATGAAATTGATGTTCTAGATTAGCCTGGTAACTGCTCAGCTCTCATTCCGATCTAAAATCTGTGGTTTATTATAAACAGATCAAGTGTAATGTCACAATACTGGCTCACTCACCAACCTCACAGAAGCCATCATTAAAGTCTCGTGCACGGAGATTATTAACAAGAAACATACCAAAATCTCATCAAGCGAAGCCAGAGCATCTCAAACAAGACATCAAGAACAGAGGAGATATGATGAAAGACTAATGCAAGTAGTAATGTACATAGATAAGGCCTCCCAAGCTCACTTATGGCTACTTATGGCTCCATCACTCATCGCCCGGGCCCCGCACAGGGACCGCGATCATAGCAGGGTTGAGAACGCAATTTACTCCACGGACTTTGCTACGAATACTTAATTACCATTTACTAGCAGAAATTCATTCAGATTTTTTGCTTGAATTTACCCTTTTTATAAACAACTGTCAAAATAATAGAGAAAAAAATTAATATGAAGTACCATGAATCCTGCAGTTCATAACAACAATTCAGCCTTTGCCCAGTGTTCATAATCAGGGTGCTGTTGATCAACTGTTGATGGTAGAGGCAGATCGTCCTGATATCATTTTAGATTTGAAAGCAACAGGCTCACAACTTGTGTGCAATATATATTGGTGACGATGTTAGGCCCAATCACCACTGAGGAAGGCTAAAGCGAGGTCTAAAAAACAAGCGCATAAGAGTACCTATGAAAGTATTGTGCATTACACAGCTATGATAACTGCATTACATCGACATTTTCTAGTAAATATTTCACAGGATAACCTCATTCTGAGGATTCCGAAAGTTAGTCCTTCCGCCTTCTACCTTTCCATTCACACCATATCCTAGTGTCTGTTTCAGAACACCAATGTTGGAGAATCCCATTCCACTGTTGTCGAAAAATCAAACCTCCCATAACCTAAGGCTCAAACAATTCCCTCAATCCTCAACAAACAAGGTTTGGAGGCAATCTTTTCCTGTCCCCTTACAGGGAAATAACAAGTTGGGGACCCCCCTGTGCTGGAGTGGAGCTGGTTGCGCTGGGAGGAACAAGGAAACTGGTCTGAAGAATTGTGCAATGTCAATTTTTGAGTATCAAACAAATATCACCTTGAGCAAGGTGATGTTGGCTTCCCCGAATGGTTAGGCAATAAAATGAACATGGCATTGTAGGGGTAGGGGCTCAGCATTTTCAAGCGGGTAACTATTTTTTATTTTTTTCTGTTAAATGTGTCATATCCATATTTTGGGTTGTACCTGATTTCTATCATAGAGTTGAGACAAAAGCATGCCAGTTCCATCATCTACGGAGGGGTTCTCGTCCCTATATGCGCCCATCCTCCTGTGAGGCCAGATCACGCCTCCCCTTCTTATGAATATCATTGTCCTGTTCATGTTCCCATGTCATTTTTTCCTGTGGCGGCCCGAGATTGGATTGGATTTAGTTTTTAAGGCCACAATATTGCAGGCCGCCTCAGCGGATCACCGAGAGCAGTCGAATTCCTCTTTAAAGTTTGGTATATCATGAACCATATCAGAACTCCCAGCGCTGGTTTATGACAGAATGTGTGTCAGAAGCCGTGACTGGCCCGGGAG
>SDVV010001300.1:0-26186 GCA_016164225.1 Gammarus roeselii
GTTTGAATGTAGTTATACCTCTACCCGTCTTTAAATCTGTGGCAATCAAATTTTTGAATTCCAGGTTTTGACAGTACTGTATTTAAAAAATAGTGGCGACTGTGTTGACGATGTTTTAGGGAATTTAGAAAGCCGCATTTATACAAATATCATAAATAAGATCATTTGCGATGAAGAAATGTAAGTTAAATGGCTCAAAACTTTGTATACAAACACCGCCGCGGAAAAATTAATGATGTGACACAGATACAGACACTAGGCCGCATCCTCCAGAACGGGGGGTGGCCGACAGCAAGGCGCACCTCACACCCTCATACGATCACACTCGCACAACTTAGCCCTTTTGTGCTAAAGGGTCCGGCCGGTACCCCCTCAACATACACTCTGGGTCACGAGTGCAGTCCGAGGATCCGTCGTCAGCAGCAGGGTGACAAAATGGGAGAATATTCCATTGACATAAGAGAGGCAACGTGTGGTAACATTTCCTAGCTTGTGTTATTATTCTGATGACACGCTTTTAACTAAGAACGATAGGTCTTAGGTTTGTTTCGTTGATAGAAGCCTACACGTTTACACAATTCGTCTGAAAGGGATGAATGAGGACTTTTAGCAGAAGTCGTCAGACAATTTCAAATTTGGTATAGGATGCCACACGAATTGGATAATTTCCCGAGAACAAATGAGACGTGATCTTTCCACTCAAGTCCCTGATCTACTATTACACCGAGAAACTTTGTTTTTGCTAGATATGCAACCGGTTGACCTTTCAATCCAACTTTTATGTAAGGAATGGTATTATCCTCCTGCAAAATATCATGAGCTGCGTCTTGTCGACATCTAGCGTCAGCTCGTTGAATGTGAACCAGATTGAAACGTGAACCAATTGATTATTTATATTAATAATAGTTTCATTTAGATTTTTCATGGTCGAAGAAGCTGTAGCATCGTCTACAAAAGTGACACAATATAACCTTCCCCTAGTGCTTTCTATGTCCTTTTTATAGATTAGGACGTGCAAAGGCCCAAGGATCGACCTTTACGGTACTCCTATATTTTGCGCACTGACATATGACGATTGTTTATTCCAACTCACTAGGTGTTTTTATCAAGAGGATAACTTTTTATCCAGCTTTTATCAATGGAAATAACTCCTTACTGTTATAATTTTGCGACCAAAATCTCATGATTCACGCAAGCGAAGGCATTGCTAACATCCATAAAAGTTGCAGCGGTGACTTTCATACCATCGAGCCCATCAACAACTTCTCCAGTCAATTTTAATAGAGTATGCTATGTATTCCTGAAAGCCTGAAAGGCAAATTGATTTTGGCTAAGTCGTTTTTTTTTGAGACAAAATGAGTATACAGTCAAGCATGAAATACTTTTTCATAAACTTTACTTAAAACGGCCAGGACTGATATTGGGTGATAATTTTTTATACCAGTTTTGCTTTAATTTTTATAAATTGGACTCTTTTTTGCAATTTGAGTGCATCAGGACCATCAATACAGTCATTGCTAATGGTTGCTATAGACAAAATAAAGTTTCCTTTTAACGGTTAAATCTATCGAACAAGCGACCTGACAGGCAGGTTGTTTAGAAATAATTTGTCCACCCACTTCAATATCGTGAACAACCACGATCAAATATTCGAGTTGGTAAACTCATTATCATTAGTAATATTTATCAACGAAAACGAGAGTTCAATTTGAATTCGTCGCTGACATTGTTGCTGACTGACGTTCGTGACAATTTGCCAATTACCGTTTATACACAAGGAAATCATTGCCTACACTAAGTTCAATCATTATTATTCAACTAGAATCACCGACACATGATACGATTTTCAGTTCTTCGTCGTCTAACGATTTGCATGCCCCGGGTCCCTGCTGAACGCTCGTCGTAAATCAAACGCTGTGTTCGATCGATCGTTATTCGCCTCAATAGCTGTCTTTGATCAGCACTAATGCGGCGGCCGCTGTGCGACCAATCAAACCAAACGCGTGGGGCCATAATATTGCAAGTTTGAAAAATATCATTACCAGCGAGAGGGATTCATACCAAATAAATTTTTATTTTGCTAAAAAATGAATGTATGTTTTGCAAAACAACTCAACCATACCTTGTCTGCTCCGAATGATTAGCTTATGAAATGATATGCACTAATAATCAAACAAAATTAGAAAGATTCACTTTTGAATTGCATATTTGTGAGTAATAAATTGTCTTTGGTTGCACAGTTGGTAATTTATTCAGTGGTCAGTGACAATAAATATTTATTTAAGTCGAATATTGCGGATTGTTTAATGAAAGATTTTGAAAAAGTTCGCTTAGAATGGCAATTCTGTTTACATGAATGAACCTCATGACGGGTGTTTAGCACACGTCTGTGATTATGAGTAAAAAGTTGTCGTTTATGTCAAATCACTTTTTACAAACACAACATTTTTACCAACACATTTTTGGCAAGCATATTATCAAGGGACACACTACTGTGTGATCTAGAAGACAGTTCAAACTTAAGGAAACCTTCAAAATTACAAATACATGGTCAAATTAACAAATGATTCCCCAGATAAGAAACAGTTGAAATATCAAAATATTGATACGTAATTAATTTAGTCGGAAGTTGTCCTCGGTAACTCACTAGGACATGCCTCTCGTTTTCCGTTCGGAGTTATACTCAGTAAAAAAGTCCAAACCTGAACATAAACACAAAATTACCATCTAATCGTTGCCAAAACGCATATCATTGCGTCAATATAACTGTTCAATGTGTCGTTCAATATGGTAACCTGAACATTGTATCGCTCAATATGGTGACTGGGCATTGTGTTTTTCAATATGGTAACTGTGTATTATATCGTTCTGTATGGTAAAATGACATTGTATCGTTCAATATGGTAAATGTGCATTGCATCGTTCAAAAAGGTTACTGTGCAGTGCATCGTTTAAAATGGTAACTGTGCATTGTATCGTTCAATAAGGTAACTGTGCATTGTAGCGTTCAATAAGGTAACTGTGCATTTCATCGTTCAGTATGGTAACTGTGCATTTTATCGTTCAATATGGTGACTGTGCATTGCACCGTTCAATGTGGTAACTGTTCATTATTGCAGCGCTCAATATGCTACCTGTGCATTGCATGGATCAATATGGAACAGTGCATGGCATTTTTAAACATAGTAACAGTGCATTATATCGTTCAAAATGTTAACTGTGTATTTTACCTTTCAATATGGTAACTGCGCTTACATCGTTCAATATGATACTTTGCATTGCATCGTTCAATGCGGTAACTGTGCATTGTATCTTTCAATATGGTAGCTGTGCATTGCAACTTTCGATATGGTAGCAAAGCATTGGGTCGTTCAATATGGTAACTGTGCATTGTATCGTTCAATATGGCAACTGCATTGTCTCGTTCAACATGATAACTGTATTGTATCGTTCAATTTGGTACATTTTTCGAAAAGACAGAATGATAAACGCTAACCGATCTTCGGTTAATCGATAAGAAAATATGGGGGTAATGATAAGGATATTTTTCATCGATATCACTTTCGATTTTCCATACATGTGCGTTCAACTCAGAACCAATACATAATGCCACCAAAATGATTGCTGCCCTCTTCATAAAGCGTTGTATTCCATTGTAGGGATTTCCCGACTGTATACCATTGTACCCTATCACTAGATGTTCACAAAAACCTGGTAGTGTGCGGAAGGCGTCATTGGATTATGATAGATATATCGAGGGACTGGCCACGGGTGCGCGATTCTTGATGCCATCACAAGGGAAGAAGTCCAGTGTGCTGCTGTTGGATGTGTAAGGTGATCATACGTGGGGCGTTTGAAGCTGATCGCGTTCTAGTTGAGTAAGAAATGTGAACTTCAAGTTTCATGTAGAACTCCGATTATTTCAGGTAATTTTTCCTCACCTGATATTGTCTGTTTCACTTAAAGTTAAACATAAAGACAAACATCGGACCTGTCGCGGCTATCATCGGACCTGTCGCGACGATACTCTTTAATGTATTTTATGTTAAATACAAAGCTAGTTTTTGAGTAAATTGCTTTAGAAGTAACTAGAAACAGATAATCATATATATAAAATTATATTCTCTCCCAACCAATTGAGATAAATACAATTTAATAATATATTATTAAGAAACGATCCTTGAGGCGGCATTATATATAAGACAACCCCTTACCACACAGCGCAGTCATTCATTTACAGTAACTGAACTGCTGCCCTCATCCTTATAAGTTTCGCTTTCGATATTTATTTTGTGCCTCCCAACACGTCTAACTTCATTTATTTCGAGTAAAGCACGCCTCGCCCTGAGCCTTTCCCATGTCATATCTTTACAACCGTCTTCAGAACTTCTTCATCACTCGCCGTCGTTAGATGGTCTTTAATGCCGTCACAAATGGACCATTGCAGCTTATGGGTCTGATAATGAAATAAGGGGGAGGACGGCTTCAAAATCCTTCAAACGGACGAAGCTGTTAGACGAATAAGAGGTAAAATCCCGAAGAGAGAATAAAATGCGAATACGATTTGGGCAATTTACATTAAAATAAAAAAGAGCACAGAAAGCAAACAACAGTGACGGACAATTGTGCACGAGTCATAAAATATGAACTGTTAATAACGTGATGCGTAAAACAACAGCTATAAGGGAGAGGACTTTGGCGTTCAGACTGAAGCTCGTTGTGTTGGATGTGTCATCTAGGAGAAATCGAAAACTATATGATGTTTCAGATACATCCGAACAATTGAAAAGTTATCATATTGTGATTTATAATATTGCGGGGACGAGAGAGTTGGAGTGAACCAGTAAACGTTATCACTAGAATCCGGTGCATATCCACCTCTGAATGAAATCCACACCTCAATACACGGAATATGATAGATCTAACAAAAGCACGGAAAAATTCCTAATCAGAGTGCTATAAGCACTTGTAAAATAGTAACAATTAATTTGCGTCATGAACTCAGCGGTACCAGCCTTCCACCAAGTAGAATCTAGCTAAATGTAAAGGTCTGGAACTTTTTTCTTTTACAGAATTTATTTCATACCTTACAATCAACATTATTTAAATTATCAATACCAATAATAACCGATAGTATAAAATGCGTAAGATGTCATGTCTAATGTTTTTGTCTACAGCCCTCTGTTCAACGGTACGATCGTTCGGCTGTTTGACTTGTGAACTTCGAGGAGAGCTCTCAAATTTAGCTGCGTTTTCCTGTCAGTTATTGATCGTGGCAGGTGATGATTATGTACCAAAAAAGAATTAAAATCTGACTGCAGCAATTTGCATTGAACTATTCTTATTTCATTATCGATTTATTCCGAATGCCAACCTACACTCTGAGTTCAGACCGTGACCAGTATGTTTAATTTCATTTGTCTCGACCCTTCCTGCGTCATCAATTTGCATTTGTGGATTATTACATATCGCTCTTTACTATTTCGCTTCGTGTATCCAGTCGTCTCTGTAAACCTCATCCTCGTCTCTGCCAGCCTTATCCAGGTGCCTCTCTCTACGACTGCTTCTCTCCAATCATCTCTATCATTCCTGCTAAAGTTTTCAATCAATGGAACTTTGGTCACGTGACAGCTACGTTTTACTACGTCAAATACTACTTCCACAAAACCAAAAAGATGACGGGTCGTCTTTGATCCGTCTAATGTACTAGTATTTATGTGTGCTTGGCTCACGTACCTCACCGATAAATTGATAACAGTGCATGACCAATTTGCAAACGAGTGAAAGACGTATTCATCTCACTATTATGTTTTACTGATAACAAAACATGACGTAAAAGATTGAAACGATCCGAAATATGATTTCTGTTCAGAATCAGTGTACAAAATAATACTGGGCATATTCACTTTATGAACAAAATACATATAAAAGGATATATTTTCAACTTGGATATGCTACTTGTCGAAATCTAAGTAGTTTAAAAATGATAGGAAAACATGTCTCAGACGCATTTGTTGCCAATAATAAATTAACAATTTACTCAGTTGACCTCACCTCTAAGACTGTTACAACTGTAAATGTGAAACTTACTCGTTAGTTTTGCATGTTATCAATCGAAAACTACGCGGTCATAAACACATATTTAATGTAAAAATCCAACTATATATCGATGGAATGTTTTGCAAATGACCACCATTAATAATTGTTAAATCACTTTCAAGAGAAGAAGTCACGCTGCTTGTGATTGACGCCAGTGTTTGCACCGCTGATGACGGAACCCGGAAGCCAACCAGCGACAATGACGAACCCGGAACTTGCGATCATTGATAGCTCTTAACTCGTCTAGAGAAGTCCAGCGAGCTCTGGTTTGGGATTTTGGTGACTGTGAGGGCGGGTCTGAAGCTGACCTCAAGCGCTGCGAAATGGATTGCAAGTAGTATACATAGTGCCAAGACGGCCCAAAAATATAACGGTGCCAAGACGGCCCAAAAATATAGGGGTGCCAAGACGGCCCAAAAATGTAGTGGTGCCAAGACGGCTCAAAAATATAGGGGTGCCAAGACGGCCCAAAAATATAGGGGTGCCAAGACGGCCCAAAAATATAGGGGTGCCCAGACGGCCCAAAAATATAGGGGTGCCAAGACAGCCCAAAAATATAGGAGTGCCAAGACGGCCCAAAAATATAGGGGTGCCAAGACGGCCCAAAAATATAGGGGTGCCAGGACTGCCCAAAAATATAGGACTGCCAAGACGGCCCAAAAATATAGGGGTGCCAAGACGGCCCAAAAGTATAGGGGTGCCAAGACGGCCCAAAAATATAAGGGTGCCAAGACTGCCCAAAAATATAGGGATACCAAGACGGACCAAAAATATAGGGGTGCCAAGAATGCCCAAAAATATAGGGGTGTCAAGAATGCCCAAAAATATAGGGGTGCCAAGAATGCCCAAAACTATAGGGGTGCCAATAATGCCCAAAATATATGGGGCACCAAGACAGCCCAAAAAATATAAGACACCAAGACGGCCCAAAAAATATAGGACACCAAGAATGACCAAAAAATATACACCACCAAGAATGCCCAAAAAATAAAGGACACCAAGACGGCCCAAAAAAAATAGGACACCAAAACGGCCCTGGAAATACGTACTACATATATGCTTTGTGAAGGAATTAGATTGGCGATAATTAGGGCCACCTAAACGGGCTACTAAAGGAATGAGGTGGTCTGTGATCACATAGCGACAATTACTCGAGTGGGTTTCAATGTAGCTATGACAGTTAGCGATTTTTATCTCTGGATGTGCGATCGTTACGAGTTTGAAATAATATTTCCTTTTCCCATTTTAATGTATATATTTTCATATATTCGTCATGACCTGAAACATTCTGTAACCACGTAGAGACAATTACTCAAGTGAGCCTCAATTTAGCTATGACAATTAACGATTTTATCTCTTGATGTGTGGTCACACAAAGATCTTATCTCGAGATATATGGTCCTCTTGGAGAATAGTTTTTCCATACGGGGAAAAAACAGTTTCCTCACGGTATCTGATTGCTTGCATTTACGATTGCTTACGTACGAATTATAAAGATGTATGTTATTAGGTCTTGTCAACGCTATATATGATTGTATTGGAATATTTCGCACGGCATGAAATATATCACTAGGTTTGTTATTGAATGACTCATTTGAATAGAAATTTTTACTGCTCAATCCTGTTTTTAGGATAATCGTTGATGTATACATGACATAATCAGACATAGAGTGAGTTATAAAATGAATTTGGTGAATGAATCATTCCCTTCACTATAATTTTTGGAGTATATGATGGGTGTTATCTGATCAGAGGGGAATATTTCTATAACAATGTAAGCAATTCTATTATTTGTTGAATCTTAAGAGTGTATACCGTGCTTTGGTGTAATATTTTTACAAAAGTGATAATTTTTCTTTATAATCGGTTTCTTTTGGTAAGGATATCATTGTATGTCTCAGAGCAAACGTTCATGCGCTAATAAAGTACAGTCTACGATAAATTTGATAATGTTCTAACGACGCAGACATAAGGTATCAGTCCCCTGCGTGCTGAACATTTTATTACTTTACATTCTGAATCAAACCAGTCGGTGCTTGCCCTACCGTCTTATTAGAATTTTTCCAGAGGTCGGGAATTTGTTACAAATTTCTCTCATGCATGGGACACTCGCTTTTATAATGAGGAGATATTTTCGAAGAGTGTGAAATCGTCACAAATAATTTCTCTCGTGCATGGGACACGCGCGTTTAGTATATCTTTCATACAATGTTTTCAAAGATATGATGTTTAGGAATACATTTTTTGTGACCAGAATCAGGTACAAAGCCAAATAGTCAGATTCAAAGAAATGATTAAAAAGTTACATACGGTTTTACATCGATGTATGCACAAGCCCAAATTTATAAATGTCTCTCTCTCTCTCTTGTGCAGAAAATTTTCTAGCCCCATAATGGCCTGCTCTCGAACAACTTTCGATGATTCCCTGCGTATAGCTTCCTTCGAGCTTTATGCAGCTCTTGAGCGTATTCAATAGGCGCGGTCTCTTCCATCTCAAGCTTATTTATCCGGTAAGTATATATGTTTTTTTTTCTTCAACGATAATAGATTGTCAATTTTAATTAAAGGAATACATTGGTAGAACTTGATAGGAATTTTAACCTTAGCAGTAAAGTATGATAATTGAATGGAATATGTACGGGGTATTCTAATTTCGTGTTATTTCTTTTCCCAGCTTCTGACGCACTCGAGGCTCCCTCGTTGCCGAACATAAGCGATCTCTCAGGCCTCCTAACCATGTTGGATGAGGATCCCCATCTCTGAGAACAACACGAGTCGGGAGGGATTGAGTCGACAAGAAGGTAAATTTTTTGTTTTTTATAAAAATATATTTTTTTACTGGTGGCGATATTCTTCCATGGTTTTCATTCATACAGTAACATCATCGCGATATTTATACATACAATAACCTTATTATTCTTCGCCCGATCATGTGATACCACCTCCCCGAGCGTTCAAGAGATCTCCACAAACCTTAAAGTTGTTAGTGAGGATCCAGCGTCATCGGCTTTACCAAGCGGTAAGTATTTTAGCAGCTTTTTATCGTGTTAAATATTTATATCAGAACATTATTGTAAGAAATATCTACACGTTTGTAAGGTAAATGATATTTATTCAATTATAACAAAGTTTCAATGTGAACGAATGTATATCTACTTTTTTATGAGGATTAATTTTATATCGAGAGGGTATTAGTAATCAATATTCTAATTCGACCCAATTTTTCGTCCAACAGTTTGTCCTCCCTTAGCCGAGGAAGAGGACTGTATAATCGTATCCGACGGTCGACATGACCAGGCCATTGCGTCACGCGTGGCATCAGGGGTACCTTCTCGGGCGATGAAACGACCGCAAGCTGCTGTTAACGTACTACCTAACGGAGCCAGCCCCGTTACCCACTCTCCCCAGGGATGCCTGCCTCTACAAGCTCCCGAAAGTAGGGAAGCACCGACGACCGGAGATAATCGCAACGGGACTCATAACGGAAGCGACACGTGTCAGGGAGGCTGGCGACCACTGGCGACCGCAAGTATGGAAGGAGCTCTGACCGAACGTTGTGACGATGGAGAAGGGTCTGCGCCACCGGCTAAAAAACAAAGGTGCGAAGGATTTGTAGCTAACGAAATGTCTTTGTTCCAAGATCGTAGCTTCTTAGAATATATTATAAAACTTGGTTATCAGGAGGTTGTGTGGGCACAAGCAATTGATGACTCAGAAAACGGGTGGTCCATGCGAGGTCAAATATATTTAGAGTCTCAGATTCCTCTCCACGCGACCCCAGCCCAATTTTTATTAGCCTGTCGTGATCATTCATGGGGACCGTTTTCCCCAGAGGGGGATCTAGCGGAATATTTACATGCCGTGAACCGTTGAAACTAGTGGGGTCCATTAACGATCCAGATAACTTGTCACTACGGAACATGCTTGTAAACGTATGGGTAATTCTTTCGATAAAGACCAAGATAGTATCATATTTGTATGTGAATACACCCCTCAGATTATCAACCCTATTCTTAATGAAGGGGATTCTACACTCGATATTCATCTACCCGGCGATAGTTTCGAGTGCGGTTTTCTTTATCATGGGGATTTGCCACAGCTTCCGATGTTCGATTTGAGTGGCATTGAACCTAATCCTAATTTAATATATGTAGAACACGATTTCAGCTACACACCTCTATCATCAACTCCACATAATCTGTCGTTATACAACAGTCAAATTGAGATGGAATACATTATGAATGATAGCTACATCATGAATGACATTCGGAATAGCGTCTTTGAGGATCCTTTAATGATAATAGGGGATGATGTGTCTGACGTATTCCGCGATGAGTTTACCATCCTTGATACATCGTTAGATGCAACGCTGATATTGTTCGAAGATCAAGTAGGGGCACCGAGTAGAGCTTCCACCCCGACCCTTCCTCGTCGTAACGCTGATGTATACCAATAAACATTCTTTCAAAATACTTTTTTTTATCTTCCGTTTTTAGTCTGGGTAATGGGGCGTCTTCTTCAGATAACGGCGCAAATACGTTTTACCCGCAACATCAGAACGTGTGGTATCCGCAACATTTCCAGATGTTTCCTCAGCAATGGCAGTTTCAAGCGTGTCAGATACAACCTTGGTATGGGTATCCATCGCAAACCCATCAACCTTCGAATAATCAACAGTGGCAGGGGACGTTATACCCACATCCGCCTTGCAGCAACTCATGGATCCCTCAACATTCGATCTGTCCTTATTGTAGAAGCATGAATTATGGAAATGGCCACCAGCAGAGTACAGAATCCGACTTGTTCCAAGTCGGGCATGATGCATTGCAAAGGTTAGTACATACAGAGTAACTTCAATTATATTTATTGAATAAATTATTACATATAATACAATTCTTTATTCCTATTATATTGTGTGGATAATTGACCTAAATAAAGGTCGGTTCGGGCATTCTGCGATGTCCTCAGAAGCTACGGGAAATGTTGCAAAGGTATCTACTGACGCTCCACTGTAACCTTTGTCTGGAATATCAAATATTGTAACATTGTTCCCTTGATCCTGGGGAGGGTTATAGGTATTTACTACATCAATAGAATGATTTTGTCCGTCTTGATCTTGCGTCTTGTCTTTGTAATGTTGAGCATCGGAGTAGGAGGTATTGGTTGAGAAATCTACCATTTCATATTTTACTGCAGGTCGCGTTTCATTTTCAGCTTGTTCCAATGTACGTTTAAATCCACGAGGCTCGGTGGTAGAGTATGAAGGTTCTTGTATCATACCCATGATTGTAGTTTCTTGTGTTAAGAAACTGGAAATGAAGTCTGGGCGAAGAAGTATTTTAGATCTGTGACGAGTTTAAAAATATCACTGAACATCCCTCTTGGTTTCACAGAATATCGACGCTACTACTATCTTGACGAATCAGGATGGAAGCATCCAGTTCCATCTTGAACATAGTTAGGATGATTTTGAATGTTGACATCGTTGCCGATACGAAATTATCTCCCTCGACAAATGAGAACCGTTTAAGGCTGCGATTGTATGAAACAATTTGATTTGACATCCTGAACACTTCCATGATGATAATGAGATGGATCAAGCAGGCGAGGCGGGGTCGGGCGACGAGAGGCTGTGGTCGGGGCTATGAGCAGGCTATGTGCAGGTCAAGGCAGAGGAGGTACAGACGATGCGATGAGCGAGGAGTGTGTGCATCCGTTCAGTCAGCAGGGCCAGTCTTATATGACTCCCACACCTACCCACCCATTTTCTCCCCACAAGGACCGGTGATTTCAGTGTCGTACAGGTTTCGTTTCGATTTTATTTTTGGTTCGTGCATCTGGCAATGTAGCGAGGGGCTCTGGGTGAATGATATATTTCCCGAGTTTTCGTTCACTGTTGTATAAATCGGTGAACAGCGTAGCTCATGCATGATTTGCAGGGGTGATCTTGTTGGTCACGTTCATATTTTCACTCGAGATGTAAGTATCACATCCATCTTTTTATTGTAGAGATGTCTTTTCTGTAACTTTGATTGTTTATTTGCAGGGTTGATCTTGTTGGTCACGGTCATATTTTCACTCGAGATAAAAGTATCATGTCCATATTTTTATTGTAGAGATGTCTTTTCTGTAACTTTGATAGTTTATTTGCAGGGTTGATCTTGTTGGTCACGGTCATATTTTCACTCGAGATGTAAGTATCATATACATCTTTTGTTTTAAAGATGTATTTTTTCTATAACTTTGATAGTTTATTTTTTGAATTGTGTTGTTAATCTATTTTTTCCTTTACTCGTGCAGGACGAATCAAGACGATATGGCAGATGCGCTATTTTTGAAGGATGAAGGGACTGCCCCTAGCGTGGAACCCTTCCTACAGGTGCGTTGGATGCACCCATGGCACCGTTTCCTGTTGGACAGCTTGTTACTCAGTCGTCTACTGCTCCGGAACTACCCGGAGTTCAACCTAAAGCTGCGTTGGATGCCCCCTTGCTGCCGTCTACTGTTGAGGCTACTACTCCGGAATTACCCGGAGTTCAGGTTACTGATGAGCTATTCATCGCTCAGTCTACTGATGCTCCGTCTACTGTTGAGGCGTCTACTGATGATTCGCGTGAGGCTTTATTTCACCCATCAACCTCTGGAGGTACATATATTGGACCACCATTTCGTAACATCGACATTCATCCCAATCACTGAACACGTCAACATATCATCCATGATAACATTAGGATGCAGGGAATTAGTGAAGCATATTGAACCAAAATTAAGAACATTCCAGAGACTCCAATGCACCGCGAAGGTTAAAATGGGGAAAACCATGGAGGATGCATCTATAGAAGAGGAGGATTGGATATTAAACACAAAAGCGATCCAGCTAACAAAAACAGTGGATTTAAGTGAATTGATTGAGGATCTCGGGGTAGATTTACAAAATAATTTAGAAAAACAGGAGCCAGAAGGTAGTGGCTGGAGCATTATTACAGCCACCGCCGTTGAGCTGAAATTCTACAAGACAGGGGCTAAAGGAACAAAACGAATGGGTAGTTATGTTCCTTGGCCCAAAAATTGTCCAGGCCGGTACCCTATTGTCAATATCAAGACAAAAAATAATAATTGTGTCCTGACAAGCATGGTCGCCCATTTCCACTTACATAAAAATACAAATCTCTCAAATAAAAGAAAACAAACAGAGAAAACATACATCCCATACAATAACACATATTTCGCCTTCCCAAATCTTCCCAAGAACACACCTGTGGCTTTAGAAGATTTACCAAACATAGACAGAGATTGTGATGTCAACATTAGACTATATCAACTCACTAAAGATAAAGAAGGTGACGGGCTGGTTAGTGTATACAGAGGCAGTTTAGAGGCCAGTGAGGAGCGCACGATCCATTTAGTGCAAATCTTAGATGCTAATCATGTCGCACTCATTCCATGTTTCACTACATTTATGAAAACATTTAGAATAACAAACTATAGTGAACACTTTTATTGTTCATACTGTATGCAGGGCATGCACGACAGCAAAAAAGATGGTCACGTAAAATTATGTTCGTCCACTAGAGGCTTACAAAACATCGGTATGCCTGACGAAGGCGAAATGTACCAATTCTCAGCAATGCATGCAAAATGAAACCCCCTGTTGTATGTTATTATGACTGTGAATCCGTGCTGGAGTCCACCCAAGAGGGGAAACATGTAGTCAACATACACAAGTTGTGCATGTACAGCTATACTCTTGTGGATAAAGACGGAAAAATTGTAAAGCACAAAGTGGTCGATTCGACTACAGTTTCCCTTGAGGAGATGGAAACACATCTTGTTAAGAATATGTTGCTGGATTATAATGAATTCATGTCAACCTTACCATTTTTCCCCATCCGTTCTCACCAAACAAGACGTGAAAAAATATTGCGCAAGCAAAACATGTGAATGCTACGGAGACGCTTTTGGAGAAAAGGGTAAAAAACGAGTACGTCATCATAACCATTACGTCGAGGGGGTCTTCGGCCTCAATAAAGAGGAAATAACAGGGAACTACATTGGGGCTCTTTGTTCTAATTGTAACATGAGAATAACGGAGAAGCTCAGGTTCATGCCTTGTATTGCCCACAATGCATCGGCCTGTGACATGCGCTTCATACTGAGAGGATTGGACGGTAAAAACTTTTCCAAAATAAATGTTCTGCCAAAACAATCAGATAAAATGTTCAGCATCTTTGTCTCCTTGAACGATGCCACGAGCAAGTACGGTGTCAAGTTCATCGACTCGTTCTCATTCCTCAACTCAAGTTTAGACAGTCTTGCTAAAATTCTTAAAGATAGTGGGCATGACATGTCACTCCTCAAATCCCATCTCATAAGTCTCGGCTACAGTGACAAGGTTCTAGACCTCGCCACTCGAAAAGGACATTTCTGCTACGAAGCCATCACATCGGATTCTGTGCTGGACCAAACTGACATCCCATCGCAACAAGCCTTCTACAGTCAACTTCGAGGCAAAGGAATATCGGACTCTGATTATGCTTAAGTGATTGAAATGTGGGAGGCAGCAAACTGTAAGACGTTGCGTGATTACATGATCATAAACCTGCTCATCGACACGCTGCTGCTGGCCGAGGTCTTCCAGAAGTTTAGGGAGACCATGACACGCGACTATACCCTGGACCCCGTCCATTTTGTGAGCGTCCCTGGCTTTGCAATGCAAGCCGCCCTCTTCGATGGAAAGATGAAACTGGCGCTGGTCAAAGATATCGATCTCCTCCACTTGATTGTCAAAAACACACGAGGCGGATTCGTGACGTTGACGAAAGGTCTTACCAAGATAAACAATCCCCGATGCAAAGACTATGACCCAACATTACCAGTGTCTTCAGCAGCAATGTGGGACTTTACCAGTCTTTATGGTGGATGCTTGAGCGAACCCCTCATCATTGGCGAAATCCTCGAGCTCACCCCGGAAGAAAATCAAGCATTCGACTTGGTAAACACAGACTGTTCTGGCGAGTATACGTACAGTGTCTGCGTGGATGCCCAAGTCAGCGATGAAGTTGCAAGAAAAACAGATGAGCTGCCACTCCTGCTACATCACAAAAAGATTACCTTGGACGATGTTTCGCCCTTCAGAAAAAATCTCTTGGCTGGCTCAGAACACCTCAAAAACAGAAAACGAGCAGATCGTTAGCTTGTTGCTAGTCATCTACCTCAAACTGACTACCTCGTGGCCCTGGAACTTCTCCAAGTACTCCTCAGGCAAAGACTAGAAGTCACCAAGGTTCATCGAATTTTTCGCATCAAGCAGGAACCGGTCTTCAAAACATTCATCATGAAAAATATCCAGAAACGTCAGGAGTCTACGAACTCCTTTGAAAAGACCCTGTGCAAGCTTTTATCCAATAGTATATACGGTAAGCTGCTTTTCAACCAGCTCAACAGAAATCTAGAGGCAAAGGTCGTGTGCACCCCCAACGAGTTCCGAAAACATGCTGCCAACCCGCTTCTAAAAAACTGCTACGTCATCGGTCCCGAAAAAGTCATGATCCTCAAGTAAAAAAAAATGTCCGAATAGTTCATCCACTCCAAGTTGGATTCTTCGTGCTTGAAAAAGCAAAAACAAAAGTCTACAGCTTCTCCTATGACACACCGAAGCCACGCTATGGTGACAACGTCTCGCTCATCTACTCAGACACTGACTCCTTGCTGATCCAGTTCAAAGGCGTGGCCGACATTGAAGCGGAAATACGCAAAGCTCCCCTGGCTGATTACATGGACTTTTCCAACTACCTCATAAAACACCCCTTGTTTGATGAATCCAAGAAAGGACAGCTAGGACTACTGAAAAGCGAAACAGCTGACGACTACCCGAGTGAAATCATCTGCTTACAACCCAAGTGTACCAGCATGTTGCTCGAGTCCGACGCAACAAAATCGGCTGCTAAAGGTGTCAATTACCAAACACAAGCCAAAATCAAACATGAACAGTACAGAGATATACATAACCAGAAAACATACACACACTTCGAGACAATACACAACATTCGTGCGCAAGCGTGCCAACTCCAAGCTGTACGCAGTATCAAAAACTGCCTCAGTAAATTTGAGAATAAGCGGTACTATCTCGACGCATGCACAACTCTTGCCTATGGGCACTCAGACATTTCCAAGAAATCCATTGAAAATAAACCATCCATCACTAAAAAAAGGAAGCGATGTGCCTTGGCTAATGAAATCGATGAAGAAATTGATTTAACATGGAAGAGACGCAACCCGGGTGAGACCGTGTCCGGCGCATGTAGTCGATTTAATGACGAAAGTACGTGTACCTCAACAGGTTTTATCCGCTATAAGCTCATATAAATGTGAATAATCCTTGTATGCTCCTATGTTCATATAAATGTAAATAATCATTGTATGCTCCTATGTTCATAAAAATATATACTAATAAACTTGTCTCATTGTCCACCTAAATAGTCATTGGAAAATATGCATTGGAAAGAAACTGAAACGATACCCATAAAACAATGTGAATGTACCTATGTAAATCGAATAAATATATATGTATATTGTCCGTCCACCTGCATTATGTTCTTTCGAACATGTGTGAATGATGTGCAAAATCCCTAAAATTGTCCACATAAATGTGTATCTCATTAATAAATATGTATAAATAAATCTTGTTTCATTGTCTACAGAAAAAATTCATCTGAAAAAAGTACGTGAACGTATCTGTTTGTTCTTAACATTGGATCTTGACAAATCTCTGAAAAATAAATCGTTAAATGCGACAAAGCGAATGTATTTAACCAATAAATCTTGTTCCATTGTCTACAGAAAAAAAATCATCTGAAAAGTACGTGAACGTATCTGTTTGTTCTTAACATTAGATCTTGACGAATCTCTGAAAAATATATCGTTAAATGCGACAAAGCGAATGGATTCAATCAATAAATATTGTTTCATTGTCTACAGAAAAAAAAAATCATCTGAAAAAATACGTGAACATATCTGTTTGTTTTTAACATTGGATCTTGACGAATCTCTGAAAAAAAATATCGTTAAATGCAACAAAGCAAATGGATTTAATCAATAATATCATTCGTGCAATATAAAGTATAGCCTATCGTTAAATGCGACAAAGCGAATGAATTTAATCAATAATATCAATCGTACAGTTTAAAATATAGGTATATTTCTTGCATAAGTTCATCGATTATCCTAAAAACAGGATTGAGCAGTAAAAATTTCTATTCAAATGAGTCATTCAACAACAAACCTAGCAATATATTCACCTACCGTGCGAAATATTCCAAAAAAATCATATACAGTATCGACAAGACATAAGAACGTACATCTATATAATCCGTACGTAAGCAATCGTAAATGCAAGCAATCAGATACCGTAAGGAAACTGTATTTTCCCCATATGGAAAAACTATTCCCCAAGAGGACCATATATCTCGAGATAAGATCTTTGTGTGACCACACATCCAGAGATAAAATCGCTAATTGTCATAGCTAAATTGAGGCTCACTTGAGTAATTGTCTCTACGTGGTTACAGAACGTTACAGGTCATGACGAAGATAGGAAAATATATACATTAAAATGGGAAGAGGACATATTCTTTCAAACTCGCAACGATCGCACATCCAGAGATAAAAATCGCTAACTGTCATAGCTACATCGAAACCCACTTGAGTAATTGTCTCTATGTGGTCACAGACCACCTTATTCCTTTAGTAGCCCGTTTAGGTGGCCCTAATTATCGCCAATTTAATTCCTTCACAAAGCATTTATGTAGTCCCTAATTAAGACCCATCTAATTCCTTCACAAAGCATATTTGCAGTACGTATTTCCAGGGCCGTTTCGGTGTCCTATATTTTTGGGCATATTCGGTGTCCTATATTTTTTGGGCATTCTTGGCACCCCTATATTTTTGGACCGTCTTAACACCCCTATATTTTTGGGCCGTCTTGGCACCCCTATATTTTTGAGCCGTCTTGGCACCCCTATATTTTTGGGCCGTCTTGGCACTAAGACTACTATTGCGCTCTAGCTGAGCGAGAGAAGTAAAGTCACAGTTACATGTATCACGCGTTGGATTTTTGGTGAAATGGCCAAATGTGTTGCTACGTGTTGCCCTCAATGTAAGAAACAGCAGAACCTGTGAATGCTGGTAATTGGAGCAAAACCAACTCCGATGCGAAGGGTTCTGAACTTGCTTGAAAATGGTGTCTTCCGGCAAGTCGACAATGCCCAAATTTGATTTCGTCCATACTTTTACCATAGTTAAAAATAAACCTTCACACAAAATCATATACGGCAGAACACAATATTAATAAATTATTTGGATGACACTATTTTCTGATCAAATCGTATCTTATTATAGCTTTATTCTTTATTTTTCGGCATCCGTGTAGCATCAAATATTTCATACTTGCCCTGTCTCTGCCAGCCGCATTTCAGGTGACTGGGGCCTTCCGATCTGCGACAGCTCCTGTCCAATCACCTCTATTATTCCAACTCATGTTTTCTGGCAATGGACCACGGGTCAAATGACACCGCCAGTCCCCCACGGTAAACACCAGCTTCCGGAGCTCAGCAGAAAATGAAGCAAAGTCGTAGAAGAACAGCTCTTTATATCAACAGTAATCATATATCAGTATTTAAATGTATTTATCAAATTTATTTATTTAATTACTTGTCCGGTCATGTTTTCTAATAAACTCGCAAACCACTTTAATTATGATTTCGCATCGGTTTGATCGATTTCAAACAAATTATTTCGTTATATGTTCCTAAATCATACGGCAATGCTTAAAGCAAAAAATACTTATTTATTCGATATATTATGCATTTGATGATAATAGCTACTGTAATCGGCTAGACAAGTATGCGACGTTGAAACACTACAGGGAATAAGTACTTGTGTCAGGGCATCTTGAGGCAGTGCTCTTGATGGGAGTTACAGATTTACTTCGGGGGACTATGCCATTGAACTCAAAGTTCGTGGTTGTTATGAAATTACTGCAAACTTGCTCACTACAGTTTCGTCATATAAACATTTATTTTCTTGAATTACATCAATTAATAACTTCAAAACAAATCCCATCTACTCTGACGGTTTCAACGCAATATTCTGAATATAAATAAATATTGTAAAGGTCATTACAGTTTACAAGAGCATTCGTAATTACACAAGTTACTTCATAAGTGCCGGCAAAAAATCACAGACGGTAACTTGTGGAAGTATGAATGTCCTGTTCGTGCATTTGAGCTTCACATTTCTCACCAAGTCACTAAAGATACCATTTGAATATATTGTGAAGCACCCATGGTTGCCTTGCGGCTGTCCGGGTGTGATTCTCTATTACCGTAGGAAATAAAATAAATAGATTTGATATTAAAACCTTAGTTGTTTGCAGTGATGGATGTAAGACAACTTCACAAACTGCATGTGAATCGAGAGGGTAAAGATCACGGCTACTATTTCAGTTTGAAATCAATATTTGCTGACGTGATTTTGTGTCAAATCCAATTGACGGCCCAGACCTCAATCTCTTCCTCAGCCCATTCCTGAAGACCAGTCAACTAACTCGGTCCCCTCGCCCAGTCTGTTGGTCCATGCAGTTCTCTATTTGCATCCTTTGTCCCACTCCGCTAGCATTAATCAGTGCACCGTAGCCTGGCCTCATAGTCCAGTCCCGAAGACTGTCTTCTAGCTCAGTCGTTCAGCCCAGTCCCCCAGCTCCTTCCTCTATCCTCTTCTCCCAAACCAGTCCCCTTGCCCAGTCCAAGAGCCCTGCCTCTAGGTGCCAGTCCGTAGCCAAGTCCCGCAGCCCAATCCCAGAGCGCAGTCCCTCATCCCAGTGTCTTAGCTCAGCTTTTTATTCCAATCTCCTATAGCCAAGTCCTTTATAGTTGCTTAGGCCCTTAGTTCAGTGCTCTAACCCGAACCAGAGTAAAAAACCCTTACCCATTCCCATGGCACATTCCCTTATTCAAGTCCCCTAAATAAGTTTCTTACCATAGTCCCCTAGTTCAGTCTTATAGCCTATTCTTCAATCTCAGTCATCAAGCCCAGTCTCCCATCCCAGTCCGCTAGCCCCGTCCATTATTCCAGTCCCATTGCCCAGTCTCATTGCCCAGTCCAATTGCCCCATCCACTAAACATTCCGAAACCCTATCCTAGAGCCCAGTCCTCTAACTCATTATCCCCTAGCCCAGTCCCTTCGCTCAGTTATTGAGAACTGGCCTCCAGAACAGTCCCCTAACCCAATCCTGCAGCCCAGTCCCTTAGACTTGTCCCTAGCCTATTACCTATGACCAGTCCTACAGCTAAGTCTCCTAGCTCAGTTCTCTACCTTATTAACATTGCACAGTATCTTAGCCCAGTTATGAAGTATAGTCCCATAACCCAGACCCAAGCCCCAGTCCACTAGCCCACTCCCCTTGCCCAGTACAATAGCCACCCCTAGTCAAGTTCCTTTGCCCAGCTCATTATCCCAGTTCATTAGCCCAGTCCTCGAGTCCAGTCTCTAGCTTAGTTCCCTTTCTAAGTTCCGTCGCTAAATTCCCTAGCCCAGACATCAAGCTCAGTTTTCTAGCCCAGTCCCCAAGCCCAATCCCGAGCTTAGTCTCGAACCCCTGTTGTCTCGCCCAGTTACCTTGTCCAGTCCCCAGCCCGGTTTTATAACCCAGTTCCTGTCTAGTCGTTTTTCAGTCCGATAACCCAGTATCCTAGCCCAGTCCCGAAACAAAGTTTCCTAGCCCTTGTTCCCAATCCCAGTCCATTGGCCCAGTCCCCTAATCCAGTCCCCTTCGCCTCCATGTGCCCAGCAGCCGCTATTGCTCAGGGCGACAGCTGGCATTTGCCGGGTTGCGGTCTAATTACAGCGAGCAAATGCGCTGTTAAAAGGAGAATTCGCTCGACTTTATTTGGTCCCCTGGCAGGATGAAGAAAACACCGCTATTGCTCTAATTAACACAACAATTTACGCGATGTGGCCCTTAGGAAATGTCTGGAATACCTCTAAAACGGGGATTCTTTTGCGCCCCTTGAACACAAAATTTAATGTCACGACCTCGTGGAGAGGGAACGGTTTAATTTGTTCAACATTTAGTGCACAATTGGTTAAAACAAAGTGGTTTCACTTCCCAATGCGCTCTGCAAGCTTGCAAATGAAATAATTTTCCGTTCAACCCCATTTATTAATATACTAAAATTAAAAAATGTTTTTTTCTGTCTCCACTACCTAAGTGTTTATATTTCAAATATTTTCACGATACGATTTATGTACGATGACTTCGATGTTCTTAGCAGGACAGTTGCTAAAAATATGAGAATTCCTCGGTGTACGTACATGAGAATTACTCTTTGTACGTCAATCAACATGTCGCTGAGCACTAATCGTATATAAAAACAGGACTACAGTAAACAGAGCAAGCCAGCAGCACTTCGACATCATTAACTAGAAACAGTTGGTAATCTTCTCATCCATCGCACCTCCATCTAAAGTCGGCAAAAATTCATAAAGAATTTACAGTATCCAAGAAACAACACGCAACACCCATCGAAATCGGAAGTGTGCGTCATAATCACACGCAGTCTCTTCCTGGAAACAACAACACGTTATTCATCGCATTTGTAAAACCTCTAGTTGCTATCAGAGTTATCGGTTAGAGAAGTCTAGTTGCTATCAGAGTTATCGGTGAGAGAAGTATAGTTGTTATCAGAGTTATCGGTGAGAGAAGTCTAGTTGCTATCAGAGTTATCGGTGAGAGAAGTCTAGTTGCTATCAGAGTTATCGGTGAGAGAAGTCTAGTTGCTATCAGAGTTATCGGTGAGAGAAGTCTAGTTGCTATCAGAGTTATCTGTGAGAGAAGTCTTGTTGCTATCAGAGTTATCGGTGAGAAAGTCTAGTTGCTATCAGAGTTATCGGTGAGAGAAGTCTAGTTGCTATCAGAGTTATCGGTGAGAGAAGACTAGATGCTATCAGAGTTATCGGTGAGAAAAGTCTAGTTGCTATCAGAGTTATCGGTGAGAGAAGTCTAGTTGCTATCGGAGTTATCGGTGGAAGAAGTGTTACACACATATATCAGCGAATGGAACGGGAAACCTCTATGTGCACTAAATAACATTGCACTGACTCAGCTTCGTAAGATAACTCCCGAACGATTTGAGTAGAGACTGACCCAATAACTGTAATTTATCTAAACGAGAACAAGCGTAAGCAGGATTACACCGTTTTGCAAATGTATATCAGCACAGCGGAACAAAAAACATTCATCAAAATAACGAAGATCATCAGAACAGTAAACACAATTGATGAATGTCGAATCTTCAGAAATTACCTGTAGATTTGGTAAATACCTAACCTAGCTAAACATAATTTAGCGATACCTGGCCAAAATTTACATGCTTAGCGCAAATCGTTACCCGGTCTAATCCAACCGAACACATTGCTTGCTACATGCCGTATTGCCACCAGATTTCGGTTCATATTGAGCACAGCTGCAAAGGTTGCCACCGTTTGAGGGCTCATTCAACATAGTTTGATCTGAAGAAGATTAGGGCAAGCGGACCGCAACTACCAAAAGGTTGCATGCTTTCAACAATCGAGACCACACTGTTGCGCTATTCGTGACGTGCTATACAATTATATCTAACGTATGTAAGGTCATAACGTCTTATTCTGTTCTGCTGCCGAAACCGTCAGCATTAAATTCATCGCTAAACCGTTGACCACAAACAGAACAACTTACGTTTGTTCCCATGATATTTGTCGCACTGAAGTGTTATAGGCCCCTGTTGTTTAGTCGCACGGCATAGCGTACCTTCACTGCAGACCTAGCATTCGTGTGGCAGAAGCAAATAACATGAGAGTAAACAGCACATTGCCAACATAATTCTTTAGAAATCAATGCTATCTCTAATTACTAATAATTTCCTCTTCTACATTGATGAGCGGTGCTAGAATGAAACCAATTTACGTTACCTGTAATACAAAGATTTTTTAGAACTTACTGTAAGCGCTGGCCGTTAACTTCCACCTTGTGCACAGTACATGTCACTGAATATATCATCCAGCAAGGTCGTTCCATAGCCACACACAGCGAGGTCGTCCGTAACCCAGTCGTGTGGACTGGGTCTGAACTAGGACAGTCTATTATAGACATAAATATTACAAAACAGACACAAGGTCGAAATCCCCAGGAAAGGGGGTTACCAAAGGCAAGGCTCAAGTCTCATATGCTCACACTCACACAACTCAGACCCGTTGTTAATTAGCAATGACCACGATAGGTCGAAAGTGTACGCAGAGTGTGTAAATGTCTTTAGATAGGAGCTGTCATTAAACTAGAAGAGCCCGTAGCGCTCCGTCGTAACGAGTCTGTGTAAGGTGACTCATTCTATGATGCCCCGTCTGAGCTCGTGTGTGTATTAATACTGTGTTAGTATGGCCTTCCTTGGCGGGTTTGAGTGTTACGCAAGTAGTTATTGAATACTTGCGCTGTTTATCATTATTAGTCTGAGTTATCGTGAGCCCCTTAAGGGCTGAGTCGTGCCTCGTTTCCGCATTTAAGTAGTTGCTGAAGCCCCGCTCCAGCTTGCGTGTTTCAGTTGGCGTAGTTACCGAATCCCGCATGGGATTGTGTTTTTTCGCATGCTTAGAAAATATAGAACAATATGATAACCATGTATTACTTACCCCACCGAGTCTTGACGTGTTGCTGAGTTAGTAGTTAGATTTACTTTATCTGAGTTTCTGCCCATGAGGACAGTCATAGAGGTGTGCAGCGACACCGCTGCCTCACTCGTCCTCTACTCACGCCTAAATCAAATGAGACTGATACAATCATAGGAGACTATAGTCGTGGAAGTCTTTCACAGGTTCTTCACGGACCAAAGTCTCTATTCAAGGGTAACCCATATTCTGTCAATGATACACCGGAACACGCGAGGTCTTTCAGACGCTCTCTCTTTACCTCCACATTCACGTCTATCCTTCCCAACGCCTGCTTCACACCATCCATCCACTCAAACTACGGTCTACATCTAGGCCTACGGCCACTCGCCTCTCCCTTCATCCATCCTCACCATGTGCCCGAACCATCTCAAAACATGCGCCCACTCTGTCCTCCAACTTCTTCACTATCCCCGTTCTAGCTCGCACCACTCGTTATTGATCCTGTCTCTCAGCGTCACAACAGCCATGCTTCTCAAACATTTCATCTCGAAGATATTCAACCTTCTTCTTTCTCCTACTCTCACCCCCAAGTAGATCATAGTTGGGGAAATTAGACCCTCATACAGCCCTCCTTTTGCTTCCATTCCTAACGTTTTACAGCTCATTACTTTCTTCAGTCCACTCAAAACATTACACTCTACCTTCAATCACCCCTTCACTTCAGTTTCCACTAGTTCCGTCTTCTCCACATGGGTGCCCAGATACTTAAAACACTGTACTCCCTCCAACAATTCTCCATTTAAGCGGACACTAATTTTGCACGCACCGACAGTCTTCGAACAACTCTTTACTTTACTTTAACCAACGTACACTCGCAGCTTCCTACTCTCACACACTCTTCTTCCAAATTCAGACACTAGCTTACATAGCTTCTCCGCTGAATCTAATACCAGCGCCGTATTATCCGCAAATAGAAACTTACTCAACTGACAACTCCGCCTATTCGCTTCCAACAGCTCTAAGTCTCGACCCGGCACACTCGCGTTCACCTCTCTGACCACTCCATCCATGTAATGATTGAACCGCTAGGGAGAAATTACGCAGCCTTGTCTCAGATCCACTTTCACTGTGAACCAATCACTCACCTCGCTTTCCACTCTGACACCCGCTCGACTGCCCGCATAGAAACCGTTTTCAACAGATTTCCGGCCCCTCCATATAAACGTACACCTTCAACAGCGCTTCCCTGGCAATCCTGTCATATGCCTTTCCCAAGATCATGAAGGCTCAGAATACATTCTTTCCCTTCTCAAGGTACTTCTCATATGCCTGTCTCACTACAAAAATCTGATCGGCACAGCCTCTACAACTCCTAAAATAACGCTGTCCCTCTCCAATTGCGCAATCCGTGCAGTCTCTAATCCTTTAAATCGGCACTTCAATCCCATACATAACAAACTGAAGCCTCATGGAAACATTGAGCCACTCAATCGGTACCACACCCGTCACAAAACAATCGTTGTTCAGTAGCTTCACCAACCATTCGACAATCGTTACATCACCCGTTCTAGGCACTCAGTCGAAACGCTATCAGTAGTAGATAGTTCTGCAAAAACTGCTTTCTAGAGGCACTTTTGGGTGGGTAGGGCGGAGGCTAGCGCACTGCTGCAACCACGAGTCAGCGGCCATTTTGCTGAGTCAAGCAGCGTGGGCTGAGCGAAGGTAGGCTGTGTGAAGGGGCGGAGCCTAACAGACTGAGGGGGGAGTATGAGGGGAGAGGGGGTGACGCGAAGGGGGCGGGTCTCTTAATAGGTTATATATATATATATATATTAGGCTTTTATATGGCAATAGGTTATATAAATAGAACGTTTACACAATACCTTTCGTGTTCGCATTTCAATGCTGGGCATACTGTATTGCAATTTTGTTGCATGTCATGTTGCATATGTGCAATTTCAGTGTGAATTTAGGATTTCTTTCGTGGTTTGAAGGTTCATATTTTGAACATTTTAATTTTTAGTGAATTTTAATATGTATTGTCTTCATATATATGTTTTTTCTTCTTTAGATGGTTCTATTGGGGTACGCTTGGTCACTAACTGTTGCTCGTTACATATATTTATACGATTTCTGGTGGGTTCTGTAGAGGAACCCCCGAGGCAGAAAGTTGGATGCACTCCTGGAAAATTAGGTGAATTTGCTCTTGCCTGTTCTTTGTCTTATAAATTTGTTTCCGTGGCACGTTTGCTACGTTGTGAGTGGATGGTTCGTTATATATATTATGTCTGGATTATGATTCAAAATATTTTTTCGGTGGACATATATGTTTGTATTCCTATCTAATTGAGGGTATAATTGACTCATTTGGTAGTTGGTCGGACGCTTG
>SDVV010001301.1:0-26180 GCA_016164225.1 Gammarus roeselii
GGCGGCGGTAAACCAGTAAAAACTGTCGGGCCCTGCTGCTGACGACGGTTCCTCGGTGCATTCGGGACCCAGAGTGTAAGTTTAGGGGCTACCGGCCGGCCCCTTTAGCACAAAAGGGCTAAGTTGTGTGAGTGTGAGCGTATGAGGGTGTGAGGTGAGCCTTGCCGTCGGCCACCCCCCTTTCTGGGGAATGCGGCCTAGTGTCTGTATCTGTAACTATTGTGGAGAATATGGAGGAGGTAAAGTATTCATTATGTGCCTGATGGAATGGAGTGATAGGTCACGGGTCACCGAATCAACCGAACAAACACCTGGCATTGCGTTCATATTGCGACTCTATCAACAATTTTTCCGGTTTTGGGTTGGATTTAAAGACTAGTTTTGTTGAATCCTAATTTATACAATGATCAGTGTCTCTAACATGACAGAATATTGCACTATTTGTTCGACCAAATCTTACATTGCTCGTGTGTTCCTTGACACGCACTGACATAGATCTCCCTGTCTCCCCCACGTACACCTGATCACAACCACCACACGAAACGACATAGGTACCCAATTTAGATCACTTAATAGTTTAGGCTTGGTATGCACATTTGTTTTTTTCAAAGAATTGCAAGTTTTTTGAACAATCGTGGTATCAGGATTGTTGAATAAAGGCCGAACAGAGCAAGATTCAGACGTGTAGGTGCAGGACTAAAACATTTGGATTATTGGTTTCAATGGTATTGTCATGTGAAAGTTTGAAATGCCTACGCAAAGCTTGAGAAAGAGCTCCATCAATAAATTCAACTGGATATGCCAACTTTTAGAGTGATATCTTATGAAATGCTATTTTAGCATGTAAAAATTGAGGGTCACACAATCTGTGTGCTCGAAGAAAAAATGAGGACGCAGTAGCCTTTATAACGTGTTATGGATGCCAAGAGTATGAGTACAAATACATCGCAGAATGAGTGTTTTTTCTGAAAATTTAAAATCTAAAATGTTGGGTTGAACGGTGAACTAGAGTGTCAAGAAAAGACAATTTGTTTTCATGCTCCCACTCACCAGTGAATTTAATTGATCGAGATAGGTTGTTGAAACGGTCAAAACAAATCCTCTAGAGGTTGATCACATGGCCAAAGTGCAAAAAATATCGTCCACGTAGTGAAGCAGCCACAATGGGGGCTTGATAGGTAAGGTAGGTAACAAGACTGACTCGAAATATTCCACATATAGATTCGCTGGAACTGGTGAGAGTGAACTACCCATCGCCACACCAAATAATTTTTATAAAATTTATCTTCAAACACAAAGCCTAATCATCTGAAGAAAAGGACGTATAGGAATGTGAATGCCCAGGACACCCTCATTAAATTTAATTTCCAAAAACCTCAACACATCGTCTGAAGGTAAATTGGTAAATAGAGCAAAGGCATCGTAACTTGAATTTTTTTAATTAGCTAAGGAATGGGATGTAGAAAATTTACGCAAGTTTTTCGGTGAAGTTCACAGAGTGACGGAGATCCTAGGTATGGAAACAATACTTCAGCGAGCCAACCTGCCAATGAATGAGATGCTGAATTTATGGTTGAGACAATAGGACGAAGCGTACAATTTTCTTTTATGAGTTTTTGGAATACCATAGAAATGAGGTCGACTGGTACAATTTTTATTAAATTGATAAAAAAATAACGGTCTGGGCACAACAGAGCAGAAGTCGTCAGAGAACCACGGCACTTTCTATTAACCGATGGAAAAGGATCATTATCAATCTGTACGTAGGTGTGCTCATCCTGCAACAAATTTTGAGCCATCTGGAGGCAGCTAGTTCGATTTAGCTCGACAACCTAACGCCCTTGTCAGCGGGAAAAATTACGAGTGCTCTATTTTGCTTCAATTCATGTAGGCTTCTGTTCAATCTTCTTGGTAGTACATGGGGCTGCTTAGAAAGGGATGACAATAGAGGCATGATGGAACCTATTAGATCCGGATTAGCAATATCGTTCCTATATTTGTAAACCTAGTTTTCAACACTTGCCGCAGTGGAAATAGTATCATTTGCTGAAGGTGGCAAAGCAAAGTTGAAACCCAAACCAAGTACGCAGCGTTGATCGGCCGTCATTTGGTAACTAAAAAGATTGAGTACTCTCTCAATAGTAAAGAAGCTGTTCCAAGAAGACCGCGAGCACAATCTCTCCAATTTATTCCGTAAGGAACTCTCATGCCCCCCCCCCCCACGTGTCTCGCTGTGTGATGAGCGATGTTGGTAAAAGGGACCAGCAGAATCGGGTTCACAAAATACCTCAAGTTATTGTAGGCATGGCGGACTTTTAAGTGTGAACCGTGGATTTCCCGCTGGCAGTTACCTATTGCGTCATTAATCAAAAATCGCTTGATAAAAAGAAATGGTTCTCGTTGAGTTTTGAGATTAAAATCCTAGGACCTAGGAAACATTTGTTCAACTAGGCATTTCTTCAGGCTCTCGTTCGTATCTTCGATAAGAAAGTAAGCTCTGATGGTTGAGCGGAGATGAGTAGAATCCCGTGGCTTGCATGTCAATCAGACAAATGACCTCACTCACGAGGAAAGTTCAATAAAATGAGTACAAGAGCCATTCTTAACTAATAACTTTACTCAAAATATTGTCGGAGTGAGGGATGGTGTGAGTGTTCGCTGTTAAAAAAATGTACCTTAGTTAGGTTAGTTGGAACAACTTGTGACTGATATGACAGTCGGCTGAGATGAAACTGCCTGATCTGACGTGAGCTATTAAAGAAGTTAGCGCCTGGTATAGCGACCCGTGACGCGAAGCAACACGACGAAAAATTGCTGAGGAAGGAAGATAACACTGTTCTCAAGACAGTCATGACACACGGAATGATGCACACTCATGCCTTTCCGGAGAATTCCATTGTTTCTACGGCAAATAAAAGTATCATTCCACGGTACCCAAAAACTTCCCCAAGGCGAAAAAAAATTAAAAGAAGATCCCATGGTGGGCCGTCGAGAGGCCATATCCTCCCGGCTTACCTTCCTTCACATAAAAAATATCCAGCGGCACTCACTTTCTTATAACGATCATTGATCTCGGTGTAATCAAAGTGGTTCCCTCAATAAATCATTCAGTATGATGGAATCACTCGTACAACAACTAGGTGGGAAACCGGATAGCCTTCTCAAACAGCGATTGAAGTCGTTACCGTAAAATGTGAAATAAATGTATTGCTGTACAAAAAACATTCACAGACTTTCAGAATGATATTCCAATCCACAAATTACCCCGAAGCATTCCAACATGGACGACATCATGAGTAAGGGAACAATATTTGATGGTCTTCACTCTCACAAACGAAGATTTCTGAAGAAAAAAGCATTCTCCATCCACTAACTGCCGTTAGCCATAGACCATACTCGTGAAACATTCCCTGGGACGGACCATGTGCACGAAAATATGATTAAACATCCTGAAAGCGCCTTCGAGTACCTGCTAGAAGTGTTCAACCGAACGGATTATATATTTTTTTCTTAGTCATAGACAGGAATCGGAAATCATCATCATGCCCGAATCAGAAAATACAGTAGCGACCCTCGTAACTACCACCCTAATACCCTTACCAGCGTTCTGAGCAAGGTGGAGAAACACAATAAACCCACACCCCGTCGACTACCTCGAAATGCATGCTGAACTTAACAACATCCAGTGCGGCGGCCACAAGTGCCACTCAACGACTGATTATCTCGTACGACTAGAATCTGACATTCGACCTGCTTTCGTCCAAGGGATACATATGATCCCCATCATTTTCGTCGTTGAAATGAATATAACACTACCTACGTATACGCCATCATTACAGATCTTCAGACGTTCGTATACGCCCTGTGCTGAACAGCTACTGTTAAGGTTTTTAAGGGACATAGTATTAAGGGACATAATATTGTCCGAAAATTTCGACCTTTTAGTAAATTAGTTAGACATTGCAGCTTTTTACTCTTTATCCCTAGAAAATGAGCGTCCGCCAGAGGAGCGTTCATAAAGTCACTCTCTTTATCTTTAAATTCGATCAGCTAGCAGAAACTTTCCCCCGTGATGGGAGACTGCAGTCCTCTCTATACGTGGACGAATTACAAACAAGCTACAGACACTCTCACTTTTAATCCGTTATTACGCATAATCTCCCGGATTGTTTTGACCTAATTGGGAGCTGGGTTTCCACAAACGGCTTAAGCCCAAACACTGCATACCACACCACTTTGTTTACAAGGTCTCCATCAAGCCCGTCATATTCCCTTTGCTCATAAAACTAAATGACCACACTGGACATAACTCACAAGGTTATCAAGCCCTCATCCTCTTACCGAATTTTCCGAATCAACGGGCCTACTTGGATGATCAACCTATCGCCATTCAATCTTAATTTTCAAAGTTGCTAGCATTTCATATCTTGAACCATCTATGCAATAAAAAGGGATAATAGAACAATTTGATCCAAAGAAGTCCACTCTGCGAGCTGTCAGCAGCTATGTCATACAAGCAGGCTTAACACTGCCCACAAGGCTGCCGGGGGGACATTAAAACCTGGATGAATTGGAGGACCTCAGATTGATATGTAAATGGGTCATGTATGATGTTCAATTATGTTAGCCGCTGCCAGGATTTTTTTGTTCACATTTGGGTAGGTTATAATAAGAGAAGTGCAGATTCCAATAATTATTAAGTCCGATACTGATACTGAAATGTTTGGTAATGCCGATACTGATAATAGATTCTGATACTCTGATGATCGGGTTCCCTACATCACATTTCATAAACATATAATGATGGTTGCATTTAATTGAATCTTTCGACCTACTCCGAATGCAGTGAGAGGAATAATAATTATAGGTAATAATAATAAAACAATAAAAAATTGTTTCATGAGACTATGGAAAATAATAGGTACTGTTGAAAAGAAATCCAAGGATTTAACAGCCAGAGGCAGATTTTGCATATGGCCGAGCTCAGTGGCATATTCGGTTTAATAGAATGACAAGCACTCCAGCAACTTTTGAGTTGGTTTGTTAGAAACTCAGAACAGGAAATCAAATGGTTCCCAATCGGGTTGTCATAAAACAGGAATGACAAAATGAGACAAACATGTTCTGTTTCAACTTCATACGGCACGCGTTTGTTGCAGCCTGATGAAGTTAATATAAAAATGCGTAGCAGTAATTTGTGTACAACAATAATTATTAATATTTAATAGAGGTTACAAAAAAACAAGGACAATATGATATTACAACCCAAACGTTAAAATTACGCATCCGAAGAACACAAGGGTAGAGTGTATATGCGAGTGCATACTTAGAGAAGAAGCGAACTGGAGAGGAATAGTATAGATCTGCATTTGTCCAGCGTCAAATATCAGCCAACATCTACAAAGTCGCTGACTAATATGACATCTAAAACCATATAATTGGTTCTCACTAAGGAAAAAGCAGGCAGAATTTTTTTCCTTTTGTCTCGGGATCTTCCTGCAAAAGCAGTAGTATTCTGTCCTATCTTTATTTTATTGACAATAGTTCGTTACATTACATACTGACCTCCAGGAAGGGGTTGATTATTAATTAAACTTTTCAATTCGTTCCTGAACGCTCTAAATACTTTTCTTGCTCGTACTTTCAGGCAATCAACATTATATTCTGCAAGTACTACGCAAGATGAGATGTTCTAAGTTTTTACAATTAAAAACTACCAAACCAAGTAAACAATGCAACAATATATTTGACTGATTCGAAAGAAAAGTTGTTCCAGAAAAATTTAAAGAAAATCAGAGTACCCTAACAACCGAATTTCGGATTTTTTTCAGTTTGGGTAAAGACGCTTCAATATAGCGAATCTAAGGTTTAAATGATCGTTGATAATCAATCGTAACAACGATCAGTTGCCAACTGAGCTATTCATGACGTCTAATGACGTGGCTATTTCAGGCCTCCGGGTGTTGGGGCATTTAGTCACTGGGTTCAGTGACATGGAAGAGACAAGAAGTTGTTAAGTGACGCTAAAGTTATAACTAGGTAATCAGGTCGGTGGCTTTATCCAATACCATTCACTTGGGTATAAAGGGATTTCAACAATGACTCGAAGAAGGAGTAATTCTCCTTTACCGTTCTCCTATGAGTATTAAAAAGAACAACAAGGCTGTCAGTATCAAAGAGAAGAACACAACTGAAGTCCTACGTGGCTTTCTGCTTAGTGACTTTGGCTACTGCAAGTTTTCAAAGTCATGCATAGGCAAGTAGCTTCACTGGAAATCTCCCTGCATGTTTGGAGTTCTTCCTCTAAGTTTGGAACAACTGCCTTGAATGATACACGTTTCTTGGAGAGAATTTCCAACGAGCCTGCACAAGTTAAACTTCATGTTATCTTCGCCGACTTATGCACTTAATTGCTTTTCGAGCAGAACAATGGACAATTAAAATTTTGATATGTGACTCCGATAAAATGCATTATCAAACCGTAACGTGATATCTTTATTGTTCTAAATATAATCGTCAAAGGGACTGCATTCATTTCCTTGTTGGAATAACAGTCAACTGAATGCTGATGTGGTTACGCAACTTTGTTTCGCATCGGTTGGTTGAAACAAGATAAACAGGGATACTTCCCTACGCAAGATGCACGTTGACCGTATCTTTTTACAATCATAAATGAATTTGAACCTGGGACTGAATATATTGAGGTGATGTACTATAAAGCACATCGAGTTCGATTTGCGCATTTTCGATTATTTGCTAATCGTGTTGTTGTAGTGCAACCAAATGGTTACTCCCGAGGTCAAGGGTCGTCTAGCTAAACGGCCCTTGACTAGTGTTGTTAGACTGTATAGATGCAGATTTGATTCATTAAAGGGGGGGTCACTTCCTCGGAGCTTATGACGTAAGTCTCTGGTAGCTCCCCCGCAGGATGTGTGACGTACAGGATGCAGCAAGATGACAGGATGACGGCTTACTCCCCATCAGGAGTAAGCCGTGGATCACAATCATTTGGGTATAATTGATTAAAAAGGACAGATCGGATGACTTCTGTCGAATATAACAGTGTCTCATCTGCAAGTAAAACATCAGAAACATTTTATTAACAAATATTATAAAATGCAATGACACAGTTGAAATTTGTAAATAAATGTACTGGTTCTCAAACCTTCTAATTCAAACGGTAAGGCACGAATATCACAGTTAGTTAGACTAACACTATAATGTGGTCACTCAACAAGTTCAGAGCGCTCACAAACAGATTCTTACGTTCTACGAACTCGAGAGCAGTACCAAAGCATTTTAACAGTTACATGAGTTGACACCAATATATTCACATAAAATAAGCTAGAGTTCTCATGCATATTCCATATGTGTGCTCATCAGGAACCAGGAGCATAACAATAAAACACTACGCATTAAACTTTATTAGCGCAAAATTGCATTTCTCTTTCTTCAAGGTTGGAACCACACGGCAATATAGTTCTGACAGTTAAAATGTTTGACTAGAAGGAATTGTTTCAATTAATCTTTTAATACAACATGACTAGGAAACACGAGTGCTGCTACTGATTAACTTCACCTATGAGGACAACAACAGTACACCCAAAATGTACATCAGGCATAGCTGCCCACACCAGCATCATCACCCCCATCAAACAGCAGCCTTGGACCCAACCAGACCCATAACCATTGTACTAACCACACAGGACAGCCGACTTGCAACTTATTACTTTGGGACAAATGTGTACAAAATAATAAAATTGTGAATAAAAATAAGGAATGGATTATGTTTGAATTTTAGGAAATGGGTAACCAATTAAAACCATTATGATTTTTAAGTATTACTAAATGAATGCAAAAGCCTAGACAAGAAAACTATACAAGGGCATTCAATCAGAGAATCAACCAAAAAAACTTGCAACATTCAACACAACCCCTGACAACCTTCCTTACATACAGATGACACTAAATCACTCTCCTACTGATACTACCATTTAAACTGGAGCGTTCCATATACACGAATCAATTCAAACATGTAGGAACATACACATAATGCAATGGACTGGCATCCCAAGTAGAGAAAAACTGTAGAAGAATAACATGGGAAAATAAAACTACCTGGCCTGGACTGACCAAAGGTGCGCCAGAACCAAAGAACTGTAAGCGGCAGATACTTCAGAGTACAAACTAAAAGAGAGTAGGAAGTAAATATTGAAATTATGAAATGGTGATTAATCCAATGGCCAATGCAACATAAATACAAAAAAGGGAAAAATCAATATTGCAATGGAAAAAAAGGCTAAAGAAAAGATCCAGTCTGTATTTCGGGGAACAGCAAAAGAAACAATGGTGAGTAACAAAACCAAACAAACCTAGTCCCCAATCCAGGTTGACTCAGTAAAACAGCTTGGAACACCACGGTCCAATAGTCGCAGGCTGGGCCGGACCGTGAGCTGAAATAGAGCAACTGCTACCATCAAGGAGCACGATAATTTTTGGAAGACACAGGATAACACATGGACATGACAAGCGCCTGCACTTAGAACTAGTCTATTTATAAAGTTCCAAGTAGAATTTTATTATTCAAAACATGGAAAAGTTTATATACTAAAACAATTTAAGCAAAAAATTAACATCATAAGTTAATCCAATTCAAGAACACAACAGCGGACATGAAAGATGCTACACGCGCCAAATCTTGCCCAATCTGCACATTCATGAGCCTTCCACCAGCTAAGTGTGACTAGGTGTATAGGTTCCCAGAAAAGCACGCGCAAATTTTCCGTAGAACACTCACCCACTCCTCAATAAGCTCTGAAGCCGTCTCCGGTGTAGACTTCAGGGCAAGCAACATGCACTTCGCCCCAAGTCGGCAGCGTATAAGCCTCAACCGCGCAGCAGGGATGATTACGGCCAGGCAATTAACTGAATTTGATAGGAGGCACTTAAGTAATCTGTATATTGGCATGCATGACTTTTATATGAAAAACATCAAATTTGGGAAGAAAATGACCTACGGAAATTATTTATTATAAACAGGATTGACAAGAAAACGAATGCCACTTCACACATGGTTACTGACAGAATAAACAAGGGAGGGATATTTAAATCACGGAAAAAATTATAACAAGCTTACTGTTGAAATTAATAAAAAAAAGGTTGTAGAAGCCACACTACTAAAGTGTCAAGAACCGCGATGTTTATACTCGCATCGCTTGCAAAACTCAGGCTGACTGTGAAAAAAACTAGGTATAATAGCAAAAAGTATTCTATTTACGCCGATGTGAAATTAGATCACCTTCAAAAAATTAACACACACTAGACAATGAAGGTGGTGATTAATAAAGGAACGGGTGAACTTAAAATCACTTACTTAAAATAACCCTTTAAGAATTGCAATGAGATTTCTATTTATTTTAAACACTATGAGCGTCCGACGTTACAGTCTTTGAACTCAGTTGTTGACCACATACATCCTAGATAGTGATATCGGTTGCGCAGATTATTGACTGAGCCGTCCTACCAATTATTGAAATGCAGCTGCATTATTAACAAAACATCAATGAACACTGGAACCAAATGATCTCGTAATTTTTATCCGTTGTCGATTTGAGGGCAAAAATTTTGATTTGAGAAAAACAAGTCGATCGAAAAGCATTGCATATGTGCGTAAATAACTTAAAAGGTCAGGAAAAACCTCATGCTATTGATTAAACAAACTTTATATGGTCTATGATTGGCTCATAGAAAATAACTGTTTGGCAATAGTTACAAAAAAAAGTGAAAAAATCGTCCATTGTTCGATTGATTGGCGTCAATGTACCGTTTGCAGTTGACACACGCTACTCCTGGTACTGTATGATCAATGATGATTCCATTCATCCACGATATTGTAAAATTACGAGGGGATTTAAATATAATAACTTCATATCAAAACATCTTTGATCTACCAATTTATGACCAAACCAATGCATATAAATTTAATTTGTTAATACTTTATTCCACATCAAGACTTAGATGTATGTTTTTGTGACCATTGTACATGAAAAACATTTATAGGGATTGGAAATGGGCATTGAATCTGATAAGCTAAAACGCATTCGTTAAACAGTCTACGTTGAGCAATTATTGTTAGTATTATTAAAACATTTATTTCCACTTTCTAGCAATGGGTTTTTTCTTCCTAAATAAAATCACTGATGCTCATTAACAAGAACACGATATGAATTAGCGAAATGAAAGTTCAAATTGTATTCGTCTGAGCGTACCTCACTGCAGTAGGCCGCCGGTTCGTGCTTCATGAGGCCAAATATAATCAACAATATTATCATCAAAGAACTTACAGAGAACGTCTATTTTGAGGTGAGAATTACGAATACATGGGGTTGAGAAATTGCGAATACATAAGGTTGAGGAGTTGGGGAGTCACGAATATGTGGTGTTACGAAATAACGAATACATGGTGTTGGGAAATCACAAATATTCGGGGTTGGGAAAACCAAAATGTGCTAACATGTTGCAGAGGCAGGTCTAAAACATTACAAGCTTGCAAAGGGCTGAATAGACGACATAAATTATACCTACAATTACAACCCACTGGAATAGAGTATTATGCAGGCACTAGTCATTTACTTAGTGCGCTAATCGATGTCGTATTGCATTCAAAAGGGGCTCATGAAACGGTAAGAATGTAGATTGAGACATCATGAAGCAGACACGGTCGTAAAGTGTGTTCACTGTATAATCAAAGTTAGCTGAATATAACTTGTCTCTGTTGGTAAGCGACAAACTCACCCTGACTACTGATGAATGTTGAGGGTCAAAGCAGACGTTGCGATCTTGAATATTACCCTTCCCATTTTTTCCTATTAAAATGTGGAAGAAAAAAAAATCAGGAGGAGTCAATGGATGTTAACAGCACATTCATGAAAAACTCTTCAATATTGCAACAAATAAGCAAACGATGTACATTTATTTCCTCGTGTCAATCATTCCTATAACTAATATTTGTACAACTCATGTTTTTTTTATCTGTTTGGAACTCACTTCTGTGCCATTTAATATCGGCGAACAAACACTAACTAAAAACAGTAAGAAAATATCAAGCGTATGCAATAACGTATATTGAAAGAGTTATACATTATTGAACATTCGCGCATTAACAATGCGTCAAATAATCAACAGGTTGTGCTCTCGTTATATCAGCGCTCGGTGGCTCGATGCCTGAGAACAGAGTTCGAAATCTCAAGGACGAGTGACCGAGACCTGAAAGGATGAAAAGGTTTAGTTTCAGTGCGCCGTCGGGCACCATTGATCGTGGCGAAATCCCATTTTTTTTCAAATTAAGAAATTAAATTATCTCTAAAATTAAGACCCTTGCAATTGAAAAATGGAATTCCCTGTAGAAAACTCGTTACCCACCGGTGGTGTCAAATGTTGGCGACAAACTAAAAATATTTTACAGATTTTTTTAAAGTGTTTCGCTGACCACTTTCCTCCCAGGACGTAAATGAATTGTCTTATTCATAAAATATTTGATTTAATACATCCATAGATACTCAAGGTCTCGAAACAGGTCCATTTCATTCTCTATTAGACCTATTCTCTTTATCTTTTCTGGCATCGCTCATGTGTCTCACATTGTTATTGAAAATATACATATGCTACTATGAGTGGCAGAGCACAGATGCCATTTTGTCAACTAATCTTGAGCCGCATTCATTCAATTAAATACTTTCCTTGGGTCATAGTAAATTAGTGTTGAATGACAATTATTAACACTTTCTTATAGTCAGTACGCAATAAATAGTTGAGAGTTGAATTATACACAAGCTTTACTGTGGGATTTTATAAATCCGTTTGCTGTTTAACTCTTAGTAAACTGAAGAGAATTTCATCTGTCAGCAGGCCGTATATTAGGAAAATTGTCTGTTCATTAAAATATTTAATGTCAAGCAATTTCCATGCACATCATTTATTTATACAGCCCGATGTTTGCGATATAAGGTCAAATGCATGAAAATCAACGATCTTTGCTTCAGGTGTTGAGTCCTAGTCAACGGGTGGGTAGTGGACAATGATAGTGCTTAATTCAGTCATCGTCTAACACTTCTTTCACTTTAACTTCATCTCTGGCAATAAATATGTTCTCTCTTCTTTCTCTCCTCATCTCACCCTTCACTTGACTCCCACTGAAAGTTCCCGCAAATTAGAGCATGTCAGCCTTTTCTGCTCCCGACGGCCTGTTTGCCTTTCTCGCCTCTCATGTCCCGTTTCTGATTAATGATTCGCTCTCTTTAGACGGTCTCCTCGCCGACAGGACTGACTTGAATCCTCCTTAATCCTCTATAGCAGTCTGGTCTCCTCGCCGCTAGGACTTCTAGCTCCCCATAACCCCCATTAGCGGATTTACCTCCTCGCTGCCAGGACTGACCTGACTACCCGTTGTTGTTTTTGCCTAACACTTCAGGCGGTACGCGCCATCGTACCTCCTGAAGTCCTCGATACCACCGGCACGCACGAGTTGAGACAGGGGGAAGGGTGTGTGTGATGAAATGGATGATCCCTTAGGGGGGTGGTGGAGTGTTATTGCTGTTATCTGAACTAACTTTGTGTGTTCTCTGGCAGTAAAAAAATGGCCATCCATGAGCTATAATTTTTACTGTGGACATAAGCACATTGTTACTTGCAGCATGTTCTTATCCCTTATAGCCACACTGCAACGATTCAACTAGACGCGTACAAGAATGACCTCGTGTGGAACACAAACTAAAGTTATGGCCAAAGTTATTTCGATGTTTTGTTGGTAAGAAATGACGGAGATGTTCACTGGTCTCCGAAAAATGCAGTTTATGTACTGTGGCTCTCGTGTCTTTGAAGTGTCGGTGAGCCCGAGGCCCGGGCAGTGCACAGGCTGTGTCCATTTCAACACAGCAGAGACGACGCCATCCCCACCGGCCAGGATCTGAAATAGGGTGGATTATTGAACTTTTGCTGAGGCCGGGGCCCCAGAAGCCGCCACCGCAGGCAAGACATCCTGATGGAGTTGGCCTACCTGACTAATGGGGCTCCCTCGGTGGCGTTTACATGAGGCAGGCGGGCCAGACCGTTAATATGGACTGACTGGTTAGCGGTCTGACCTCCTCAGTGCCCGGACTGATCAGACTCCCCGTAATTCCCAATAGTGGTCTGACCTCTCGCATGTCAGGATTGACCCGACTTCCCGTATCCCCCATTAGCATTCTGGCTTTCTCGCCGCCAGGACTGACCTGGCATCCACGTAACCCGCACTAGCGGTCTGGCCTCCTCGCTGCCAGGACTGACCTGACATCCCCGTAACCCCCCTAGCGGTCTGGCGTCCTAGCGACATGGCCAATATTGATCTCATTAATTGATAACGCGTATTGGCAGATGCTACGTTCATAAAAGCTCATTAGAAAGTTATCTGTGATGGAGGGGACCGTCGAGGGCAATTGATTACCTCACTTGGCCACTTAACGACGTTTATAATAGAAGGGGTCTTAGGAATAATAGCGAGAATAATTTATCTTGAGCACTGAGTAATTGTTGTGATTATGTTTGCCGAACTTCTTAATAAATTGTATTGAATTAAATAAATAAAAATTTGATTAGCAACTCATTTATAGTGAGGTACGATCAACATCAGCATCAGATGCAGTCATCATAAATGGTTGACGACCGTTTCAGGTAAAATCTGTTTATGGATATAACAAGCGAGTTATGCCACAATTTAACTGTTGATTTAGAAAATATATGTAATAACCCATATATATGTAAATTATATTGGAAGACACGCTACTTGCGTTGCCGTGGTTGAATGTATGAAAATTAATTAACTGAAGGAAACAATTTTTTTTTGTGATGGAACGTTGCACATTGAACCATTTTTTTCGGAAATGATTATAATAGAATATAACTTGTTTCTGTATCGTCGGTAGCCTCGCCATCAACATAGCGTATAACAAATAGCATCTGTCAAACGCACACATTAATACGGTGACCAAAGCAGAGAATTGGTAGTCCCACGTCAGCCGAACGTCCAAGGTCCAGGCTGGATTATTCAATATGAGTGTGTAATTAGGTCGATTCAACACATTTTCAAACAGCGACCAGGTCGTTCGGAGTCTAGACTATGACTTGTGACAAACCTGATATTTATGCCATCAAGGTATTGAAGACTCGAATTAGACGAGGAAGAAAGCAAATCTACGTGATATATACTGATTATCCAGACAGCAAACCTACGTGGATTAATGAAGGAAAGATCGTCTCGTGATGTGTGATAAACGTACTTTGAAAGGTAAATTGAAACGTAATCAACTAAAATCATCCGAACGTAGTCAACTCGTCAAATATTTAAGTGATAAGGAAGTTAAAATCATCTACGAAATATTTAGAAATATAGAGATCGGACAATTGGTCTGTGATAAACTAACCTAGTCACGGGTACATAAATTCAGCTCAATAATAAATGAATTAGGCTGTAAATCATCCGGGAGTAAATCTTCCGAGGTCAAAAGGAAAACATTATCAACCGTGCGAGGAGGGTTTCTGTTAAATTTACTATTACAAACGGCAGTCAGTTTTTTGACACAAATAATCCATGTATGAATCAGTTTATTACCCAGTTCCAAAGTCCAAGATGGATAAGTTTACAACAAATAAAATTGGCGGTAGCGCTACACCCATATTTGTCACAACAGGGCCAAAAATGGCAGAACATAGCAGAACGTATCACAGTCAAAGATTACGTAAGCGAAGGAACGAGATGCTAGATTTGAATACATCACCTGAAATATCACTAAATTTATTTAATTTTATCAACGGCCTCTATCGCAATAGCATACCGGAACCAATCAAACAAAAGGACCCGCATAATTGCGATGATGTTGCAGTAATATAAACGGCCGCCGTTGCCAAGACACTCTCCCCAGGTTTGCTTTACTATCTTAAAACAAACTCAGCACCTATATTTGAATCAAATAGGTTTGTTAGCCATCCCAATGTCCAAAGCCGTATTCACGTACTTGGTCTCCTAAAAAGTTTATTGGTAAATGAGACATCGATAACTCCAGACGTCAATGCAATCATTCAGACGTTCCTGGATAGAATGCCAACATCGTTTCACGAAATTTAATTATTGAAAATTGAAGAGAAGGAGGATGAGATGGATGCGTTCTGGGACACATTGTAACACTCGGTATCACCAACATAACAATGCATCGTTGGTATACGATCACTGAATAAATCACAGCATAACAAGTGTATAGTATAACGTTTTAGAAGACAATTTCCCGGATGGAGGGGTCCTGGTGTAAAGGTGGTTTACACTCTTTGGTGGTCATTTGGTGTTCATACATGTTCAACGTGAATTATGTATTCTTGTCGATGTCAATTTCGAGTCCCATGGGTAGTTAGAGAGGTTATGCGACAGGCTGCTCATTGTTGTAGTGGTTTACTCAAGTCATCAGTGAACAGAAGCCTAGCTTTTCATAGCCACACTCTTTGAGTCTCATGTCAGCCCCATTCTTGATCACTGTACCTGTGTCTAGATTTTGGTTATGTTCAGGATGTGACCTTGCTCGACATTGTTCAGAGACGATGGACTAACCAGATGCATGGTATATAATTATGTCTGAGGTCTTGTCCATGACTGGGTGTTACCTCTAAATTTGATATATATCACTGGTAGATTGCTGAGAAGTGACCTAGTAAATCATTGTAGTGTTCGTTGTTATGACAGTAGTTATAAGAAGTACAAGAAAACAAATGCGAAGGATTATAGATAGGGATAAAAGAGTTACTTTTGGTGGGCGGGGCAGGACGCGGTGCATGCAACCTTGACTCACCGAGCGTAAGGGGGTTAGCGCAGAAATGGGGGAGGGCGGGAGCGGAGGGTACCGGAACTGGTTTGGGGCCCGAGTCAGCTATCGGACGGGGGGAGGGGGGGGAGACCGGAAGGGGGGACGGAAGGGGGAACGGCGGGATGGAAGCAGGCTTGCGGCCTTGATTGGTAAATTTAATATGATCTTCATTGTATTTATATAAATGTTTTTTCTTCTTTAGATGGTTGTAGTGGAGGTTGTAGTGGAGGATTAGTGTGATATGTATGTCTTATAACTCAATTTGCAGCCTTAGTGTGCGAACGGCCCTGTTTGTACCAGCCTGAAGGTAGGATTGCAGGCAAGATTCTGTGTTTCCCATCTATTTATTTCATATGTATATATTATCTATAGGAATAGTATGGATTATTAGTATGATTATTGGCGAGTTTAGGTATGTGTTGTGGGATGATGCAGCCAGCACCTACGGTCGAGAATCTATCTACCCCATATTGAATTCCCCAGTTTTGAAACAGTTATATTAGTGTTCCATTGACTCGTTTTTCCTATAGCAAAAATACCTGTACTGTAAGTTAAAATATTATGTTATATATACTTAGTAATGATCGATTGATTTAAGTTGAATTTGTATTGTTTCGGAATTTCGATCAGTTAACTCATACAGTTTTAGGCATTTAGGGTATTTTAGGCTTGAAGCATCCACATTATTTCATGCATAAGGGGGTCGGTTGTTGCATTATTGTGGTAGTTCTATACGTATATATGACACATTTGTTACGATTGAACCGTGGTTACTTTAGTTAAAGAGATGTTAATTCAACCCTGTTTTGGACCGATGTTGAGGCTAATTTCATTAGATTTCGTATGTACTATACCGTATTTACTATAGGTTCCAGTTGTGTTGCTCGTATGACTTGGTATCTTATACACATTTCTTGTTTGTTTGGTTATATGATAATTCATTCTCATTCATCACATTTTTGATGAATGTTTTAGGTATGGTAGGGAATTAATCTTTTTGCTTTGTTTTATCTCGTGAGTTTTAGTATAGGTCTTTTAGTTTTGTAGGTTCTCTGTTGAATCTCCATCTTCAATGCAATTTGTTGGTTATTTATACAATTTAGGATATATTACGTTGGTGTCTACATTATAGAACATTATTTCAGGTCTAATTTAGTTATATATTGTTCATTTTTAGTGTTTTATATATCTTCTTTCATCCTGATACAATATTTGACGTTGTTTTTATAGATGTCGAACAGACGATTTGTTACAAATTTGGTCTTGCTGTTAGGGTATTGTATATTTATTGTACAACTATTCTTCAATATTTAGGAGGAGTTAGAGAGTCCCCAGGCAAAAGCTCATTCTGTTTATGCACGTTTGTGTAAATGGACCGATTTATTAGGATGGATACCATATTGTAGCATACTTTTTATGTGAATTATAGCAGAGTAGAGAACCTTATTTAGCTATTTATATATTAATTGTTGATGTTAATTTTTTTTTTCCATGAGAATCATAGGAATGTATATTTAAGAGGTGTAAGTCCGTACTGCATCTTTGTGGAATTTTCGTCATTGATCCCTAGCAAATATGTAGTTTAACGTTTAGAAAATAATTTACTGGATCGATGGGTCCTAGTGTAGAGGTGGTTTATACTCTTTGGTCGTCATTTTGGAGTTCATCCATGTTCAACGTGAATTATGTACGTTCTTGTGGACGTCGATCTTGAGTTTCATGGTTTGTTAGTGAGGTTATTCGACAAACTACTCATCGTTGTAGTGTTTTACTTAACTCATCAGTGAACAGAACCCAAGCTTTTTTATGGCCACACACTCTCTGAGACTCATTCATGACCACTGTACATGTGTCTAGATTTTGGTTCTATCCAGGATGTATCTTTGTTCGAGGCTTTTCAGAGACGATGGGTTAACAAATGCGAGGTACGTCTGTGGCATCGTATCATGACTGTAAGTTACCTCTAAATTTGTTATATATCAGTGGTAGATTGCTGAGAAGTGACCTAGTAAAGCATTATAGGAGTTCATTTTTATGACATGGTAGGCATGGATTTGTACTCCCAGAGGAATGGCATCAGTTAGGTCTAGGAATTTATTATAGATTTGAATGGTATGATAGTATAAAATAATATTTTTCACATTAACTCAGCGTAAAATGTCAGTTAATTTTGGTATGGCTGTTATGTTAGTATACGATCTTAGTCATGAACCAGATCACGTCGGATATTGGAGTAGGGTTTATCATCTGTATGCGGTAGGATACACCGTATATAATGGGTAATCGTTGTTGCTTAGGGTAGTGTAGGAAAACTTATTTAGCTATTTTCAAGATGTTGGTGTACATTTCGATTTGATATCATAGGAATATATCTGTATTCGATACAAATCTGCATATTCTCATGGGCTATTGGGTATAAAATACGCTTATTTGGATGTAATGCTTCAAAAATTTGGTGTGTTTCCCCTCTCGACATGGATTTGGGTCCGGTTCTATATTACCTTGGAGAACTATTCAACCGGATTTGTGTTGAGTGTTTGCGTTGAAATTCTTCAATAATTGAATGTACATCTCAATTATGTTATCCAATCACAGGTTTTTGCTAGATGCTTATTCCTGCACGTCATACTTTTATAAATGTTTGTATTTCGTTCGCAGTTTAGACACTTAGAAGTTATTAATCAAGTAAGGCTTCGTTATGAGATTGCGTTCTAATTCAGATTATCTGTCTTATTTGAGCATTCAACAGATCCATTGTAGCATTTTTCACTATAGGTCTGTATTATAGAGGGGCCGTAAGCCTAACTCATCCTAACCTAAAATTACCATAGATTGTATCTATTTTTCCCCGCTTGCATACTTATGTTAGGTATTTTCTTCATTGATTTAACCTTCACCCTTATCAAATCTATCCACTTGACCCTGTAGTTTTAACAATCTTCAGCAGATTGTGTGCCTACATTTATATTTGTATTTTTTCACTCCGCTTGCTACAAGTCTAGTAATATCGACCAGTCTCGAGTAATGTTAGGTCATCGCTCGTTTGTGGACTTTCGTGTTCATAACGTTTATGTAAGCTTACCCCATACATTAGTGAGTGTTACGGCTGTTAAAGTGTTAGCATGTTTTTTGTATGGTTTCACTATTGGAATATGATTTTTTTTTGTAATGATGGATGTGATGCGCCTAACATTTTCATCTATTATAACGAATATTGAATAAATCCACCCTACCTTTTTTTTCTACAGATCTGTGATGTAAGGTCCGCAGTCAACAAGTTCTAGGATGTAATCTATACCTAAGGTACATAATTAGCGAAATATATATCAATGTTCGACATCATAGATCAAACATCAATGAATGCAAAAAGTGTTATCATACACTGCCAACTGCATCAATACTTCGGCAACCTAACCTAAAAGTCATCATAACCAATAGTTATGTTGTTTCATTCAAGTTTGATGCTTATTTATATTATTGATATGTATGAATCTCTCCATTGGGGTGTATATTTACCATATCAAAACCAGATTGATTACATTTCTGCAATTTAATTCATCAAATATCCTCTTGCAGATGTTTAGAGTCCAGAATTTTTATCGATATCTCTGATATATGTTTGGATGAGACTCAACCGGTAGGTTCCACAAGAAAAAATTCGCTTCATTTGTTGCAAAGTTTTTTTATGTGGATCAGTTATTCGCGATATTAGATTCAAAGATCTAGTCATCCTAACCAACTTAACCAATAATTATATATTTTCATTGAACTTTGATAGTTATGTATGGTATGCAGTTATTAATATATACACATGAACCCTCCCACACGCCTCTATTTTACGTTGTTTTTTTCTATCTCAAACACCATGGACACACATGAACCCTTTTGTACGCATTTACCGGGTCGTTAGCGTCACTGTGTCGGCACATGTGCCTACACATGTGTCGACACAATGCATATATACAGGGTCGTTAGCGTCACTGTGTCGGCACATGTGCTGATGTGTCGGCACATGTGTCGACACATGTGTCGACACAATGCATATATACAGGGTCATTAGCGTCACTGTGTCGGCACATGTGCCGACACAATGCATATATACAGGGTCGTTTGCGTGATAGTGTCGACACCAGGTAGGCATTTACATACATTTGTGCAAAAGGGTTACCATACACTGGCAGTTATATTAATACCTACCCAACCTACCATATTTTTTTCAATCGATTTTTTCATGCATGCATATGATTTTTTAGTGTTTTAGAATTTATACATAACGAATATCTCCACATTTTGATCTAGCCTATTCACACCCATCAAAACCTAAATAACCCAACTTTATGTCTGGTGTTGAGTCATTGCTATAAAAATATGAAGCCCTCCAAACGACTCTAAATAATAATTTACCATATATGCTATTAATTTTGTTGTCACTCTCATCCCATATATGTTAGGTGAGAGGACCCATTTTCAATCTTAGATGGTTTTAATGTTACGGGTAATTCATATTATTTTTGATTTTGAAACAATTCTACGTCACTTTAACATATTATTCATACTCATCATAACCTGACCTGACCTTACGTACCGGTTTCAGTCATTGATATATACATATGAACCCCTTCATACAACTGTAAATATCACTCTAACATACATGTTATTTATTTCGTTGTCACTCTCGAGTCATATATGTTACCAGAGAATCCCACATTTTCAAACTTGGATGGATTGAATGCTACAAGTATTTCAAATTTGTATTCAGTTTCAAACAAACGGACACATAGTCTCACACCATGTTTTTTCTTAATTTACTTCAATATCTCCGCTTAACTCTACAACCTTTGACAACTTGCATCTCTGAATTTTCAATTTTTCTCTTGCCTATATATTTTCTTATCCTTAACGATGACTTCATTTCAAGATCTGATCGGACGCAGATTTATATCATACCATTCTGTAACACATCTAGATAATTAACCTCGAGCTAGGTTTTCAGGCATCATTTCTATCCTTGAAAAAAATTTATTCTACTGATTTCGAAGATTCGATGTTACCTCCATTTGTCACGATGTTCACAATTCATTACTTAACCTTCGAGTTTAAGATAATATAATCATTTCATTGTGAACAAACATCGTTTTTATTTGTATTTATTAGCTTTATTTACAGACCTTGCTGCCATCATCAATGTCATATACCTGGTTTTTGATATTTAAACAGCATTGTTCGTCATCCAACAGTACTTTTCATCAGTATATTTCAGTATACTCTCAAAAACCATATTGCGGATACCGAAGACTATTCCGTTCCCGTGTGTCAATAACTGTATTACTTCTTCTTCTTGAATTTCATTATTTGAATCTTTTCCAATTCAAAGTCATTCTGAGATTCATCATTGAGAAATTTTGCATACGTTCCAGTTCCTCTTTTGTTCATATGTATAATCTGTTGTCCACTACCTCAGCTGTATTACAATCATGATGAAGATTTTACCCTTGGATCATATAAATTATCGATATTTGCTTCTCTTATCCCCTCCCTCCCCCTCCTAAACTTACTTACATACGAATTCAACGCGTCCACATTAGTTTCCCAAAGCAGACTTCCTTTTTTCCTGCATACATTTATGAATGATATCTCCCACTCTTTTGATTCTTGTTTGTCCATTCTGAGATAACTGTTATTTTCCACACTAGTCAATATTTATTCGAACCGACTCGTATCATCTTCGGAGATTTCTTCTTCCAGCACATGTAATCAACTTCTAATAGCTAACTGGTAATCAAGAATGGAGTCAGTGATACGTTGAGATCAAGCGGAGACACACGTTTCGTCATGGAAATAAACAAAAAATGAACATTCATACCTCAAAATTTTGTTTACAAGTGCTGGAAGAAGAAATCTCCGAAGATGATATGAGTCGGTTCGAATAAATATTGACTAGTGTGGCGAATAACAGTTATCTCAGAATGGACAAACAAGAATCAAAAGAGTGGGAGATATCATTCATAAATGTATGCAGGAAAAAAGGAAGTCTGCTTTGGGAAACTAATGTGGACGCGTTTCATTCGTATGTAAGTAAGTTTAGGAGGGGGAGTGGATAGGAGTAGCAAATATCGATAATATATATGATCCAAAGGTAAAATCTTCATCATGATTGTAATACAGCTGAGGTAGTGGACAACAGATTATACCTATGAACAAAAGAGAAACTAGAACGTATGTAAAATTTCTCAATGATGAATCTCAGAATGACTTTGAATTGGAAAAAATTGAAATAATTACGTTCAAGAAGAAGAAGTAATACATTTATTGACACACGGGAACGGAATAGCCTTCGGTATCTGCATTAAAGATATGATGGAGTATAAGATGAATTTTGAGAGTATACTGAAATATAGTGATGAAAAGTACTGTTGGGTGACGAACAATGCTGTTTAAATATCAAAAACCAGGTATATGATATTGATGATGGCAGCAAGGTCTGTAAATAATGCTAATAAATACAAATAAAAACGATGTTTGTTCACAATGAAATGATTATATTATCCTAAACTCCAAGGTTAAGTAATGAATTGTGAACATCGTGAAGGTCGGAGGTAACATCGAATATTCGAAATCAGTAGAAAAAATTTGTTTCAAGGATTTAAATGATGCCAGAAAACCTAGCTCGAGGTTAATGATCTAGATGTGTTACAGAATGGTATGATATAAATCAGCGTCCGATCAGATCTTGAAACGAAGTCATCGTTAAGGATAAGAAAAAATATAGGCTAGAGAAAACATGAAAATTCAGAGATGCAAGTTGTCAAAGGTTGTAGAGTTAAGCGGAGATATTGAAGTAAATTAAGAAAAAACATGGTGGGAGACTATGCGTCCGTTTGTATGAAACTGAATACAAATTTGAAATACTTGTAGCATTCAATCCATCAGAGTTTGAAAATGTGGGATTCTCTGGTAACATATATGACTCGAGAGTGACAACGAAATAAATAACATGTGTGTTAGTGTGATATTTAGAGATGTATGGAGGGGTTCAGATGTATATATCAATGACTGAAAACCGTACGTAAGGTCAGGTCAGGTTATGATGGGTGTGAATAATATGTTAGAGTGACGTAGAATTGTTTCAAAATCAAAAATAATATGAATTACCCGTAACATTAAAACCATCTAAGATTGAAAATGGGTCCTCTCACCCCACTTATATGGGATATGAGTGACAACAAAATTAATAGCATACATGCTAAATTATTATTTAGAGTCGTTTGGAGGGCTTCATATTTCTATAGCAATGACTTAACACCATACATAAAGTTGGGTTATGTTAGGTTTTGATGGGTGTGAATAGGCTAGATCAAAATGTGGAGATATTCGTTATGTATAAATCATAAAACACTAAAAAATCATATGCATGCATGAAAAAATCGACTGAAAAAATATGGTAGGTTGGGTAGGTATTCATGTAACTTTGTTGTCTATTTTCATTGTTGTCTATTTGAGGATGATCCGTCCGTCTCCGCTTGTTCTCTACGTAACACTGACTCCAATCACGGCATACACCATGCTATTATAATACGATTGCAGGCTTTTTGCAAATCTTTAGGCTTATCATCGCTCGCCTTGGGCATCAACTGTGTATGTATGTATGTATGTACGTGTATAGAGCTGTGTACGTACGTGCATGTGTATATTCGAGCGTATGTTCATGTTCATGAGTTAAAAAAATGAAATATATACCAAAATTTAAAATTCAATACAATTTTAGAACACAGCTAGCAGTGCTCGCATGTGTTCGTACACTATACCTAGTTATAAAACATTATACGTGGCATATTGCAGCCCAACATAAATAAATTAACATATTATTGACAACATTCTATGAGAAGTAACTATGCACAGAAATGCGTGGTCATCTGTTCACGAAAAAATACTATTCAGGATAAAAGTAATCATCGTTGATGTGCACTGCAGAAGCAGTTTATATCAAACCCAAAATGAGATCCATCTGTGATGCTGAATCCCCACTTATTATAGTAAGTCATGGATCCCTGGGCTCAGAATGCTTCATTAGGCGCAGCAGCCAGACGGCAACGGACATAACTCCTGACAAGCGGCTCTCAGGAGCCGAGACGCTGATTTCCATTGGGACTCTTCTTACCGTTTGTATTTCAATTTATCCTGAATTATACTATTTAGGAAGATGTCAGATGCAAAACTGAAGCAATAGGAGAACATAGAACACGAGTTTGTACGGGCATATATTGCAGCGGATGGAACGAATTCAAGATTCAAATAGTTCCTACTAATGTTTCAACGACAATTATCTTCCGCATCTCTTCTCGTTATTTGGTTTCCTAGGGGGCATATAGTAACCTTTGGACACACTGTGATTCATGTTTCCTTGTGATTTACGCCTCATGAGCAGGGGAATGGTAATGGCAAAAAATGATAATGATCTGCCCATATCTTCTCATTTCAATTAATCGCTTGACCAAATGGCACATAATTTTCAGTAATAAATCTACTTATATTATTTTGGTGTAACGTCTGCTTACAATTCCATGGGTGCAGAGCTCGGAAGCCTTTATAGTTTGCATGTGAGTTGTGTGTGCGCTGGAAGGGGAAGGACGTGAGCAGAGTAGCTCCTCGGTTTTGTTCATATTTTTCTTAGACTTCCTACAGTTAAGTGGTTGAAAATAGCATACATATACTGATCAGTGAACTGTAACAGAACAAATGATTACGACATGATCATAATAAATTTTATTTATATTCAGTTTAAAAGCCATATTCTGATGCTTAGAGGCCTCGCAACTCCAAGTGTTGTAGACAATTATCAGGGTTCAACATGGGTACTGCAGGGACGTTGTTGTGTGAAGTGTTCAAAGTGTTCAAAGAAGTCAATGATATGCTATTGAAATAATAACAGCGTTTTATTGCTCACAGTGCGTAACGTATCCATACGCCAGATTTGTTTCTTCTCCTTCAAGAAAACATGAACTTGCTAAGATGGTATGCTTTTCCCCCAACGTAAACGCGGCTTTTTCAAGCATCGGCTGTTGAGGGTAGCCAGGCCCGCCATTCCTCCCTCCCTCTCCCCCCGGGAATAAATAAATAGACTGGAATTCACGGCTAATCAGAACAAATAGAACATACGTTGTAAAGCTAGAATTTAATCAGTGAACGTGAGCACTACTGCCAAAGTTGGAAAAAACAAGAATATCTCGAATCTACGCGTCTGTTATTTCCCCAGTTCAACTAAAATTAAAAAGTATTAATAAGTATTAATAGTCATTGGGACTTCTGCGCCAGTATACACGTCAACACTGCTCTCTCCTTTGTAGTGCTGTGTCTCCGCTTTGAATAAATCCAAAGACTGTTATCGGCTTACCAAGACTAACGATACATACATTGTGAAATATTATCAGTGAACGAAAGAACTAGTCCTAGAGCCCTTCGTTACGCCTCAGCAGGTGCTGGCTGTCCACTATTTCATTTCTCCTTAACAAAATGTTGTCCCAGCTTATATCGCATGGTGGCGATAGTAGTGAGAATACTACTACTAACAAACTAGCAAAACATATATTAAAATATATGTCAATATTACAATGAGAGGCTCCACAGCATTTACACTAGTTATCTAGTACTCGTTTCCATCTATACATATACATCAAAAAGTTATTGAAGGGTGACAAAAGTATATTTTGAACGGCAGATAGCATCTGCACCTTCAGTGCATAGCTGTCAGTAAATATTCATACTGTAAATAGATGAATACGTAACTAAATGATTGAAGGCGTAAAAAATTATACATTATTGTGCCATCGAGTGCCTCAATGAAGATAATTAATACTATTATTGTTATTGTCACACTTTGATTCAAATATGTGAGTAGAGTTAGTCCCGATACAAAATGTAGCAGTATAATACTAAACTCGAATAGAGTATAATCATGGTTTCCATCACGTTTTGACACGACATCAAATGACGTGTAGTGGTTTGGTAAAGAGCTTTTCTAATCCCAGATTTGCGTTAAATCGTGTCAAGTTTTGAACAGCAAACATATCGATCTGGTTTCAATCAAACAAACAAGATTTTTTTCACAAACTAATAAGGAAAATATTAACACATTCTATGCGTACTTGAGTTACAATATGAACTTTTTCAGGGAAGTATGAAAAATATACGAATCATAAATTCTATTGACATATATTTCAAAGAAAACTTTCAGTGGGTAACATAATTATTATTTGTTGTCTAAACATTATATTAAATTGTCCCCCCTAGGCTATATAT
>SDVV010001302.1:0-26177 GCA_016164225.1 Gammarus roeselii
CCCTCGACATCTGTTTGTATCCTCCCTCGACATCTGTTTGTATCCTCCCTCGACATCTGTTTGTATCCTCCCTCGACATCTGTTTGTATCCTCCCTCGACATCTGTTTATATCCTCCCTCGACATCTGTTTATATCTTCCCTCAACATCTGTTTATATCTTCCCTCGACACCTGTTTATATCCTCCCTCGACATCTGTTTATATCCTCCCTCGACATCTGTTCATATTCTCCCTCGTTGTCCGTTCATTTCTTCCCTCCCTATCTGTATTACCCTCGCTCATGACCTGTTTTTTCCAGGTGCTAGCCTGTTTTGAGGAGGAGGAAACCGTGACTGCCTTCGTGGAGCCCTTCGTCATCCTGCTCATCCTCATTGCTAACGCCATCGTCGGCGTGTGGCAGGTTAGCTGAGCTCAGCATAGATAGGCTTTGAAGAAAGAACTGTAAGATCTGCTTGATTGAGGTTTGGTTCGAAGGTTTTACTATAGCTAGGGTAGAAGCTTGGTGTGGTTGATACGGGAGGTTTGGTGCAGGGTAGTTAGTTACTATTTTATCAGCTAAACTTTGGTCACTGTCAGATTACTCGCTTTTAGACTGGTAATCTTGGTTGATTTTACAAACAAGCCACAAAAATCAGTGGCCTGTCAGTTGACCCGTGATTTAACATTGAGAGCAATGGCACTTGGTTGTCAGGCCGGATGAGCCGGCTACAGTAGGATCTGCACGTTGTCTTGATCGGGACTCCATATGCTGGTTATTTGCTAGTCGGCAGTTGCATGGCCTATCACCCATGGGTTTTCCCTACCTCCTCGTTTTAGAGAGGAGGAGGGGAAGGTTCACTCCTTATTTTAGTGAGGAGATGAAAAGGTGGTCCATATCTTTTCTTTCCTTGCTGTGGGGGGAATGGGGCTTACTTCTGGTGTCAGTGCCCCCCATTCATAGCAGCACTGCGGGAGAGGCGGTACCGATGCTGATTGTCCTGCTTGTGCCGCTGAGCAATCTGGTGCAGGTGTTAGCACAGGTGTTCATAACGTGCAGCTGTCCCAGCTGCACCCTGTCTTATTCAGGGTACACTAACACTGCAGGGTAAACCGGATAAATTATCAACTACTGTTAATTATGCTGCCTATTTTATTACAACGATTTTTACAGATGCAGCCACCGCGTGATCGCTTGTTTGGTGTCACTGGTGCCAAAACAGCCATTCGGTGTTTCATCATTTGTTTGTGACCTAATCTTGAAGTGATTAGTTTCATTATGCCACGCTGTGCAGTGCACGGTTGTAAGGACCAAGGTGGTCTCTCAGAAGAAAAAAAAATCGGTTATTAGATTCCCTAAATCTGATGCCATGAGGAAACGGTGGCTGTTGGCTACAGACCGTCAGGATGCCGTTAATTTGAACTACGCGCGAATGTGTTGGGCTCATTTGATGAGTTCCTTTGAAAAAGGCATAAAAAACGCCTGTTTCCAGATTTATCCAACGATAAAAGAATACTGGAGTCCTAAAAACCGAGAATTGCAAAATTAAATTATACTGTATTTTGTCAAAAAATACCTCTGAGCTCAATAGATTTACAATTATCTCCACTGACCGATGTACAAAAGGTAAAACATCAAAGTATTTACTTGTCCTGGTGACTTAAGAAAGTAAACAAAGTTTCAACTTGTCGTTTCAGCCATATGAGTAAAAACATCTTACATTTATAAACTAATTTGTTGTCATTAATTGGTTTGTGTTTGTTCAAAAATTGTGACCAGTATAAAATTTTGGTGATCTGTTCTCAAAGATGATGGCTTGTTTAAATATATTAAATTAAAATAAACTACTTGAATACTCAAAAATTTCGAACCTAAAATGACGAGCCTGGATATGCCAATATTCGCTGTGTTGCTCCAGTGACGTCGTGGGTAGGCAGGGCGGGGCCATGACGTCAGACCACGTGATTCTGACGTCACGTTTTAAATTATCCGTTTTACCCTGTAGTGTTAGTGTACCCTGGTCTTATTGGCTCGGCTAGGCACAGCAGCCGCTCTGCAAGTGACTCACTGATTAATACATACAACTGCCATGCTTTATGTTCATAAACGGCACCGATGATGCGTGTATAGCTTAAGCAGGCCGGGGACGGGTTTGGGAGTTCATTAAGTAGCTACTAGCCTTTTTCAATTGCAGTTTTGCTGCCAGCCCAGCTTATATGGGCAATCAACCGCTGAAAGAACCTGTTCTTATTGCTTCATTGCCATCAGCTTGCGCCTTTGAGATACACTAGTGATGTCGTCGCTCGCACTTCACTTGAAACAGTCATTCTATTGCGTTTCTGTGTTGGTCTTCAACAAACGTATAGCTTCTGAAAGTCTCGTGGAAAAAATTAGGTGATTTTTTTTATAACTGCTGTTGTTTGTCACTGATGTGGTCCGATAGATGTCTCATCCCATGGGAGCTGCAACCGGCTCTAAGAACGTTATTGAGAGGGTGTGAGGCCGTTCGATACCCGTCCCTCTCCCGCGGGAGACGCTGTGATAATCCACCTTTGTTGGCACCAAATGATCGATGTCGGGCTGCTTCCTCACCCTTTGATCTCTTTGGCCTGTGTTGGAGCAACTCGTTTCGCACGTCCTTGGCGACTGTTTCTGATGTTTGTTTGCTTATCATCGGCAACAGCCCTGTAGCTTTCGGTACCATGAGCCTGCCTTGGAATTACCATCAGTAACACCTACCTAATAGCTTCGTTTTGTCAGTTAAGATTGCATTCGCAATGCGCAAACACCATGACACCCCTTGGTGTGGCGAGTTGTATTGCCTGCTCATTCCATTGTGACATTAGGCAATGGTTCGATGCCCATGTCATGATTGTCCTGGTGACTTACAACAATAAACAATGGTTAGCCTTCCAATCTTATTGACTGTGTCAATTGAATGCGCACGGTGGATTTGATTGTGGTATTCCTGCTCGGTTTGATCTTTCTCTTTGTGATGGTCCAGTTTGGTGTTGGCAGCCCTTGCAAACCACACGCTTTGATGTCCAGTAGCAACTTGCTCCTACCATGCTCTCTACCATTGACTGACTGTTCAAAGATTTTCTTTAATATATCAGTGATAAAATGTATGATCTTGTAGCTTCCTTTATATCACTTGTTGTTAATACTTGTTGTTAATACTCAATCATGCTTTGCTCGGTTTAGACTGCGCAATGCCATCATATGTGGATTATCCCAGCTATCATTCTCCACAGGAACGTAATGCCGAGTCGGCCATTGAGGCGCTGAAGGAGTATGAGCCCGAGATGGGAAAGGTTGTGCGCGCCAACAAGAGTGGCGTGCAGAAGGTCCGCTCCAGGGAGATCGTGCCCGGTGACGTAGTGGAGATCTCAGGTGAGGCACCGTTCATGCCAAGGGCTAAAAGGCTTATAGGTCTAATCAGTATGTAATCGAAGCCGACCTACTCCTCACTGTAACGCTATCTCACAGAAGATCTTTAGAGTATGCCACTTTCCCTACTCCAACAGGGTGCGAGGCCGTTACAGGAAAGAGGCTGCCATAATTTCATTTGCTTATACTGACTGCAGCGAAGAAACGAGCCTCCTTCTGCAGGAGAACTCACAACCCCTTCTTCACGAGTCGGACGCCGATTCCATCATGCTACTGCTTTGAACAGGCCGACATGATTTTTTTTTCAAGTTTACATATAAGTAGACTAAGCAATATTCTTCATTTATTTCGCACAGATATCTTCGATAGATGATGTATGCGTTTTTAAAGGCATAAGTACCCATCTGCGGTGTTATAATTTGGCTAACATACTGGTAAAGCACGTAGAGGAAAGGGGATACTCTGGCAAGTACTGTTATGTGACCATCTCTTCGCGTGTCTCCATCAATGTTGTTCGTGACATTAGCTGTTGGGTAATGCAGTTTATATGTTACAGTGGGCGACATCTCTTCGCGTGTCTCCATCAATGTTGTTCGTGACATTAGCTGTTGGGTAATGCAGTTTATATGTTACTGTCAGTTTATATGTTACAGTGGGTGACATCTCTTCGCGTGTCTCCATCAATGTTGTTCGTGACATCAGCTGTTGGGTAATGCAGTTTATATGTTACAGTGGGTGACATCTCTTCGCGTGTCTCCATCAATGTTGTTCGTGACATCAGCTGTTGGGTAATGCAGTTTATATGTTACAGTGGGCGACAAGATCCCCGCTGATCTGCGCCTCATCGCCATCCTCTCGACCACCCTCCGTATCGACCAGAGTATCCTCACCGGCGAGTCTGTGTCTGTGATCAAGCACACCGACGCCATCCCTGACCCTAAGGCTGTCAACCAGGTACGCGTCATGGTTGTTACTGGCTGCACTTGGGAAGAACACGTTCATTTTTCGAGTAGGCTCTTGGATGTCGCATCATTGTCCCTCAACCTGGTGCGTGTCACAAGCACGGCCGTTACTAGGTGCGCTCAGGAGAACTCGTTCATAGTCCAATAACAGGAATGGTAGCATCTTAGATAGCTATTTGATAATCGTAAACCTGCTGTATCAGCCTGCACCTGATCAGTGCTATTTGAGACTGTTGATGTATTGCCTGTTCAGTGTACGACCAAATAACTAGAAAGAAGAAAAGAAATTCCTTTGAAGGCGATGGCTTGTTTACTCTCCTGTAAGCCTTCAGCTTACTTTACCAACATTTCTGTTTAGTATTCGATGTTGTTGACTTTATTTCAGCGCGCTAGTATCCTCGACTTCTCTCTAATCTATTGTATGATCTAGTTTTTGGTGCTCTACAGCACACCTGAACGAAACTGCCTGTGGAAATATGTATATCAATTGGTTTTGTTATGGGACCTTCGCCGGCGTCATGATCTCCTCCCCCGATGTGAGATGTTCTGGACTAAGGCGAAATGTGTCCTAATGCTTTCTTAATGTCTGACCCATAGGAGCTCTCGTCATCTTTTTGCACTTGTCCTTAGCATTGAGTGTAATATTTATCCGTAAACAAAGTGTCAATTGCTACCAGTTTTTAGTTTCTGATGCAGGAACGCATCATTATCTCTGTGTGAATACTAGCAATTGGTAGTTAGCCTAACACGAGTCCTCTAAAATTTATCTTCTCAGAATTGACCCTACTGTAGTGTCTGTTGGTTTATCGACTAACCTTGTATTCAGCTCGCTATTTGGTGTCCCCTTTAAACTTCTGACGAACCTCTCCTGAATTGAGTGTGACAGGCCAACCACAGCTGGAGTAGAGCAACTGTGGTCTTTGGCCCAGAGCCTTGTCCCCCTTCCCTTACTGAGTGGTCCGGTGTATGAGACAATTTCCCAGACGAGCAGCTGTGCGGAGTGTAGCCCGTCTAACTAACCCTCCCTTTTATCTGCCTTTACAAGCATGCCAGCAAGGAGGGCGGAGGAATTGCTCGAGCCATCATCCAGGTAACACTGCTCCCTATACACTGGCACACTGCTCCACAATCTGATTCCTCCATATATACACCGGTCCCTCTATCCACACTGCGCTCCACACACCTTTTGCATTGTGCTACTTCCACGCCTCTCATTTACATGGTTCTCCCCTACGCGACTACGAACCTCACAACCTCTCTTATGAAGGATTACAAATAGCGCTACGGGCAGTGCCCTGGTATAGCTACTTATTAGCCTTTAAATGCTGAGGAAGTGCGGTAAGTGGTCGTACGAATGAGCACGCTATACATAAAGTCCCCCAATCACAATCCATCACAAGCGAATGCTTTACATCTTCCCGTCACGGGCAGTTGTTGTGTTCCAAATTTATGTGTAGCTGTTGTATCGTTCAAATTGTACTAGAACTTGCGTTGTTTGAATTGACCCCATGCTTGTTCATTACTTCAGGCATTAACATTTTTTCTCTTCTGTGAAGCTGTCATTTGGCACTCGAGACATTCTATACCGTCCGCACACCTCGTCTCGCCAGCTCACTGTGTCCACCCCTAACATTTCTGTGGCCGCTTCGCTTCTCTCGATCCGCTGATTCATTGAACCACCTGTCACGTAGCCATGCTACGCCAGTGCTGTGTGCATAGCCCCATGCTTTCTTGATGATTATTCTCATGAACACATGGTGCGCTGTTCCGGTGCGTTGTTGTTGTCTAGTGGAATACTACAATGCAACATATTTTTTCTCATTGTAATTGTTCCAGTGCGTCTATTATCAGCGTGTTACGACTTTTGACGCGCATTTCTTGATTGGTCATTGTGGACGAATCTACCAAGCTGGACAAATGTAAATCGAAATGCTATCTTTTATCAGCTCTTGGGTCAGTAGTAGATTTTTTTTGCTAAAACATTGTTTCCCTTCTCCATCCATCGTCCTTGGATGTAGTCTACTTTCATTGATTTTCTTTAATTTGACTGCAGCTCTTTAGGTAGTGCACTTCATTCGTTAGTCGCATGCAGTTGGTATTCCATCTAACGGAGCACATTATAGTGGTGAAAATTTACCCAACAACTTTGATTTAATTTTAAAAACTTGAAAAAGTCAAAACATCATTTTGTGTCTACCCTGTCTGGTTGGTGTTAAGATAGCTCCTCTGTGCTGGCAGTGAGGGGGTGTGGCTGTCCCCTCTGTGCTGGCAGTGAGGGGGTGTGGTTGTCCCCTCTGTGCTGGCAGTGAGGGGGTGTGGCTGTCCCCTCTGTGCTAGCAGTATGGAGGTATTGCTGTCCCCTCTGTGCTAGCAGTGAGGGGGTGTGGCTGTCCCCTCTGTGCTGGCAGTGAGGGGGTATTGGTGTCCCTTCTGTGCTGGCAGTGAGGGGGTGTGGCTGTCCCCTCTGTGCTGGCAGTGAGGGGGGGTGTGGCTGTCCCCTCTGTGCTGGCAGTGAGGGGGGTGTGGCTGTCCCCTCTGTGCTGGCAGAGAGAGGGTCTTGCTGTCCTCTCTGTTCTGGCAGTGAGAGGGCGTGGCTATCCCATCACAGTGCAGCTTGTTGCGTTGAATGTGGGGCGTGAAAGTAACTACTTTTTTTACTGTTCCAGTTCTTGCTATTTTCAGGTTTTGACTTCTTAAAGTACTATTTTTTTCTGCTATAATTTTTATAGCTATATTTTTTCGTGTTGACGCCTCAACACACGCATGAAATGGACATACTGTCTCCTTGCCATGGTTTCGTAGCCGCACATGGTCACTCATCAGTCTGTGGGAAGCATGCAGTGTTGGCGCAATGTATGTTGATCGCTGCACGAGCTTTTGTTACTACGAATCCTTGTCTCCTACCAGGGCTCCGGCGGAAGACATTGTTTTTTAACAAAATATTCCGTCGTATGGCATTCGAAACGGTTTGAAATCCTGATTGCAAAAAGATGTGTCCATTTTTTCGTGCGTCCGTTTCAACACTCGGACAACAATATGAACTGCGGAAATCCCTTTCCGAACTCAGCCCACAATGTTGCCGTTTTTCAGATGTTGCTCTTCACGCATTCGAAAGAGTTTTCTTAAAAATGCAAGGGCTTTGCTAATGATGCAGGAAGTCCGACAGTTCGTAGTACAAACTAAAGAAGAGCACGAAAGGCAGAGCGCCACGGGGTTCTTTACATATTTTGTTGTCGTTATAATAAAATTGAGCTTTCAACTAGGCTTGTTTTCAGGCATTGTTACACGCGCCTTGTACCAGACACTTTTCGAAATGCTGAGGATTTGCCGTCAATTCATGCATTTGGCACTTTATTGCTCAAATTGTAAAACAGGATCATATGCCAAGCTGCATGTCTCCCGTTTCTAAAATTCGTTTTGTTATTTACAAACTCTTGCACAGGCAGTGACCATTTGTTGGCTCGTTCAGCTCTATTTCAGATCAACGCATCTTGATTAAGGGTTTAGAGCTCAAACATCAAATTAGGCTTGATTTGAACACCTAACAGACGATGCTGGGAGACATCGTCCGCTGTGACGGACGATGTATGCTTTGAAGTAATTTTGTCATGAGCATTTGATTAATAAACTTTCTTGATGTAAAACTACCTCTTCTATTATAATGCTTGTATTTGAATTCCTCGTTTACAGCAGTTGATAAAATGAAGTTTATGGTAGACAATTTTGACCCGTTACTGTATATCCTTACAGCTTGTCGTTCTTTGAAACTAGTAGATGCTGTATTAGTAGCGGCTATGTGTAATGTTTCTCTAATGCTGCCGACCTTGCTATGTGCGAGGTTGTCTAACGGCAAGCCTGTAACACTGCTTGGAGGATTAAAGTGAGAGTACAAGCTAAGTGTACTGTGTTTCAACCCATCCATTCCTTGGATAGCTTCAGAGGTGAATAGTCTTCAAATTTGACGTGAGGTCTGACACCAAGCAATGCATCCTGCGCTATTGCTAGACGAAGCCGGAAGGGGACTTTAGGAGTGGCTACAGAACATCAGGTCCCGATGTCCGCATACGGTGTTAATGCCACGAGTCCACTCGCACTTATCTCTTCAGTTACAAATCGATGAAATCAACCTACTCTGTTCACTCCCCTCAATATTAAAGTTTCCTCTGTACGGGTAAAACTGATTAAAACTGATTAAAATATTAGCCGGGGAATAGCGTTAAAACACGTTCGGTATTTAGGGTTTAGAGGCTGTCGATGAGGCCTAATGCGGCCCGTCCTTTGCTGTCCGGTCTCTGCACGACCGATAAGTTTAGTAACTCAATCTACCTAATTTCGCCTACTCTTCACTTCATGTAATTCATTACTCCTGATCTTCACTTGAGTGTACTTTGTTAATTCTTCTTTACTTGAATATGTTCTAACTTATACCGCCGTGGTCGAGTGGTTAGCGTGTTCGACAGCAGTGCCAGCCTCTGGCACTGCATGTCGTTAGTTCAAGCTCCGGCAAGGGCAAGGAGGCCTTCTGGCTGGAAAATTAGGCGCCTCCCCTCTGTGGCAGCCTAACTTAGCCACCCTCCTTCTTAGGAAAAATCGGCTGTGTGTCTATACATACATACCCTTCACTTGAATATACTCCCTTTCTCCTGTTCTTCACCTAAACATATTTAAATAATTTATGTTCTTCACTTGAATAATGTTTAATTGCTCTGCCCTTCACTTGAATAATGTTTAATTGCTCTGCTCTTCACTTGAATAATGTTTAATTGCTCTGCCCTTCACTTGAATATATTTCATTGCTCCTGTTCTTACCCAAATAAAATTAATTTATTTTTCCCTCTACTTGAATATACTTTTACTCGTGCTCAAGTGGTGGAAGGACGAGGTTAAACTGAGTGAGGTGCTGAAGAGAAGGGCTCTTGAGTCGTTACAGGCAAGGTCGGTGGTGGCCTATGACGACTATAGGGAGAACTATTATGAGAAGCGTGTTGCGAGGAGAGCAAACAAGCACGCTGATGCTGGGTAGGATAGGTTGTTGTGCCATCATTTTGAGAACAAGATATTCTGGTGGAAGGTACCAATTATGGGGAATTAGGAGACGAACAATGAGAAAGTGGATGTTTATAGGACCGGTGTCAGAGGGGCTGACGTGCACTGGGTGGCGGTGGGCGGTTGTCGGTTTCGAAGCGATAATTGTGGCGGGCATCACTAAGGAGGAAGTGCAGGTGGTGGTGCAGGGGATAAGTAGAGGAAGCTCCTGGTTTGGACGGCGTTGCGACTGAGTGCACCAGTCGAATAGTTAGTGAGAGCACTTGGTCCGGGCTTTGTGTTCTTGTCGCTTAGACATGGCCCGTCCTACGGTGGAGGAGCCACGGCCGGCACACCACCCGAAAGCCCGAATATCCACCAACATGTGCATGTTTGGAATGCGACGACCGGTGACAGCCCCAATATTAGACAGACGCCCCTGAAAAAAATAATGCGGTCCCGCTGGTGCTAACACAGATCCCCCACAGACGTGATATGATTGAGCCTGCCGGGTGCTATGGCAAGGCACGACGTCATGACGTGCTTGACTGCATTGGGCGTGCCCCGGCCCTGCAGGCACCAATCGGAAAGGGCGTTCCCTAGTCTATATTGGATTGAAGGGTCTTGTGATGCCCGTACCTTAGCCTCGACAGGTGAACCCTGTCACCCCTAGGCATTTAGAAATCCTCCAGAAACATGTTTGCTCATCGACCAGCCAGTGCAAGATCTGTGAAGTGTGTATGTATCTGTTTACGCATAGATGTGTTGGGGAATGGTGGTGTTAAGGAAACCGATGTTTGCTGCCGTTGTGTTATGTATATTTCGGGGGTTTGACGTGGGTCTCTCGCCGGAGACATAGACCGTGAAATGAATGGGCATGAGTAGAGAATGAAAGTGAACTGACGAGTTTTGAGTTTCGTTGAGGAACAGCGTGGACGAGAAGGGCCCGGCCATTATGACGCAACAAGACCGAACCAGTAGAAACAGTCGTGACCTGCTGCTGACGGCGATTTCGGACCTCACTCTTGACCCGGAGTATGAGTTACGGAGTCCTGGTCTGACCAGTTAGCAAAAAGGGCTTAGTTTAGGTTCTCGTGAGAGTGCCGTCGGCCACCTGCCTTCGGGGAGATTTGGCCTTGTGTCTCTATCTGGACTCCTGCTCTTCACTTGAATATACTTCATTATTATTGCCTTTCACTTAAAAAGACTTTATTTCCTCTGACCTTTACTAGAATATTCTTCATTTCTGTTGCCGTTCTTCTAATATACTTCATTACACTTGATCTTCACTTGAATGTACTTCATTACTACTGCCGTTTGTCCACCAACTTTTATACGAGTCTGCCATAGCATCATCAATGCAGTTTTAATCTATATTGTTTGTTGCCTGTTGAATTTTTAATGGACTAATTAATGCATAACCGATTAATTGTGCAACGCACATGTCATGGAGGTGCGATGGCTGTTATCTAACTAGACCCTGAGTGTCAGTATTGTATCAAAAATAATTACCTTTAGATGTAAATAATATTTTGACATTCAGTTTTGCTAGTAGCAACCTGCCTATGATGCTTTCCAAGGCACCTAGCTCTTATTTTTTGTGACCTAATACTTATCTATTGCTTTTGAGAACGCACGTTTCAATTTTGCTGCTGATACCTCCACAGTCTCCTAATCCATTAAGAACGTGCATGCGCGCTGCTAACATGTATTCGTTGCATTACAGTAGTATTGAATGCCCTTTGCGGTCATACAGTAGAATGCTTCCGTATCAATGTATTTGGTGTTGGATTCCGGTTACTTTTTAGCAATTTAAGCCATCAAATACTGAATTTGGTGGCCGAGCTCTATTTGGCGTCAATCCTCGATAACTGCAATCCTAGTGTTTCCAGATGCCTTTCATTCCTGTTGCTCTTTGTCAGTACTGCACTTTTGACGGCAGTTTTTCGTTTTCCCTTCCCAATCCTACGTTCGGTACCAAAAAGACATTGACTTGATAACACTAGAAAACCTTTGGCGCTCGAAGCTAATTCTTCCACACCTTCCTCCTACCTAATGCCAGCTGCGTCTGTAACCCTTGTTGTTGCCCGTAGGACAAGAAGAACATCGTCTTCTCGGGCACCAACGTTTCGGCCGGCAAGGCTCGAGGCGTCGTCATCGGCACTGGACTCAACACCGCCATCGGTGAGCAGAGCAGGCGTGACTGTGGGGTTCGGCACCAATGGGCTTATTTTTGGGTTGCTCGTGCACGGCTGTGTAGGATATCGTTCTTGCAGATGTGAGCTATTATAGTAGTGGTAGAAGGTAATTGTTGACGATAGGGAACGAAGAAGGCAACAGGAATCATAGAAAAATTTGTTTTTATTAATGGCAGAAACTAAGCAAAAGAGAAGTGACTTATATAATCAGTTAATCATGTCTGAGAATCTTCTCGTACAGTTCTGAATTTGCTAGTGAACTCGAACATATTATGAGATGGATGTACAGGGCTGATATTTTATTCCTATTTGATCGGCAGGTATGATCCGCACCCAAATGGCCCAGACGGAGGAGATCAAGACCCCGCTGCAGCAGAAGCTTGACGAGTTTGGTGAACAGCTGTCCAAGGTCATCTCCATCATTTGCGTGGCTGTGTGGGCTATTAACATCGGCCACTTTAACGACCCTGCCCACGGTGGCTCTTGGATCAAAGGTGCCATCTACTACTTCAAGATCGCCGTCGCCCTGGCCGTCGCTGCCATCCCCGAGGGCCTTCCTGCCGTCATCACCACCTGTCTGGCTCTCGGCACCCGCAGGATGGCTAAGAAGAACGCCATCGTGAGGTCCTTGCCCTCCGTGGAGACCCTCGGCTGCACCTCCGTCATCTGCTCCGACAAGACCGGCACACTGACCACCAACATGATGAGTGTGTCACGCATGTTCATTATCGACAAAGTTGAGGGCAACGAATGCAAACTCCTCGAGTTTGAGATCACCGGTTCCACCTACGAGCCTATTGGTGACGTCTTCCTCGGTGGACAGAAAGTTAAGGGAGCCGACTTTGAGGGCCTGCAGGAGATCTCGACCATTTCTCTCATGTGCAATGACTCATCGGTCGATTACAACGAGTTCAAAAATTTGTTCGAGAAGGTTGGTGAGGCCACTGAAACTGCCCTGGTAGTGCTGGCCGAAAAAATTAACCCATACTCCGTTAATAAGATGGGCTTGGATCGTCGATCGGCTGCTATTGTGTCCAAGATCGATATGGATACCAAGTGGAAGAAGGAGTTCACCTTGGAGTTCTCTCGTGACCGCAAGTCCATGTCTTCTTACTGTACTCCTCTGAAAACCACCCGCCTCGGAACCTCTCCCAAGATGTTCATCAAGGGCGCCCCCGAAGGTGTTCTGGACCGCTGCACACACGTGCGTGTTGGCACTCAGAAGGTGCCCATGACCCCGATCATCATGGAAAAGATCCTTGCCGTGACTAGGGACTACGGCTGCGGCCGTGACACTCTCCGCTGCCTTGCCCTTGCCACAATCGACAACCCCATGAAGCCCGAAGACATGGCTCTCACTGACTCCACCAAATTCTATCAGTATGAGGTGAACATGACCTTCGTCGGTGTCGTGGGCATGTTAGACCCTCCCCGTACTGAGGTTAAGGACTCCATCAACCGCTGCCGTGACGCTGGTATCCGCGTCATCGTCATCACCGGTGATAACAAGGCCACTGCTGAGGCCATCTGCCGCCGTATTGGCGTCTTCCGCGAGGATGAAGACACCACCGGCAAGTCGTTCTCGGGTCGAGAGTTCGACGAGCTGTCGCCTTCTGAGCAACTCCATGCAGTCATGAACGCCCGCCTCTTCTCTCGCGTCGAACCTTTCCACAAGTCCAAGATAGTTGAGTACTTGCAGAGCCAGGGCGAGATCTCCGCCATGACTGGTGATGGTGTCAATGACGCCCCCGCTCTAAAGAAGGCTGAGATTGGTATTGCCATGGGCTCTGGAACCGCCGTTGCCAAGAGCGCTTCGGAGATGGTGCTTGCGGACGACAACTTCGCTTCCATCGTGGCTGCCGTCGAAGAGGGCCGAGCTATCTACAACAACATGAAGCAGTTTATCCGTTACTTGATCTCGTCGAACATCGGTGAGGTTGTGTCCATCTTCCTGACCGCTGCCCTTGGTCTGCCTGAGGCTCTCATCCCCGTCCAGCTGCTGTGGGTTAACCTCGTCACTGACGGTTTCCCCGCCACCGCTCTTGGCTTCAACCCTCCCGACCTCGATATCATGGAGAAACCTCCCCGCAAGGCTGATGAAGGTCTTATCTCTGGCTGGCTCTTCTTCCGCTACATGGCCATTGGTGGTTATGTTGGTGCTGCTACCGTCTTCGCAGCTTCTTACTGGTTCATGTACGACCCTACCGGCCCCCTGCTCAACTACTACCAGGTGTCTCACCATCTTTCCTGCCTCGGAGAGCCGGAGAACTTTGAGGGTGTTGACTGTGGCATTTTCAGCCACCCCGCTCCCATGACTATGGCTCTGTCGGTGCTCGTCACCATCGAAATGCTCAACGCTCTCAACAGGTACGGAAACTCTGCTCTACTTTGAGCAACTGTTGGTCACTCATACGATCGCGTTCGCAACCGTGGATACTCTATTTTAGTTAACTGTATCCATAATGGTTGCTCTTTTGCAAACTCGGTCTGTGAACTGCTATTCCAGAAATATTAGTGAAGAGTGCGAGTTGAAAAGATTAATTTGCCGCCTTCCTGAAGAGCGTACCTGCTTTTTGCTGGCTCGTCTCGAGACGGACTGGCTGGGTGCAGCTGTTCACATCAATAACTAAATTTTGTTATACTGGAACACTTCTCACTTTGTCCTCAGCTTGTCGGAGAATCAGTCTCTGCTGGTGATGCCCCCCTGGGTCAACATCTGGTTGCTGCTCGCCATGGGTCTGTCCCTCACTCTGCACTTCTTCATCCTCTACGTTGACATCCTTGCGGTCAGTGCTTATTTTGTTAGGTTTCATCTTCCTCTACGTTGGCATCCCTGCGGTCAGTGCTTATTTGGTTATCAGTTTTATGTTTGCCTTTTAAATGAACCAAACGAATGAAGTCACGCTTGAAACTCTGCTCACCCTAATCTAATCTTTTTCTGCTCACAGGTCGTGTTCCAAGTGCAGCCTTTGTCGGGGGTACAGTGGTTGGCTGTCGTCAAGATTTCGATGCCTGTGATTTTCCTGGATGAAATCCTGAAATTCGTTGCCAGGAAATTCACTGACGGTGAGAAGCGGCCTTTCAAGCTGCTCGTCGACAGTTTGCCCTTGGTCGCTGTATGGGCACTTTTTGGCCTCTATCTTAAAATAGACGGTATCTAGGGCTTTACTTGGTTGTTCCGTTAAAATATGCTACACAGCTTCTGCTCCGTGCTCTCCTCACTACGCTAGGCTAGCCCTGGCTGCCCGTCGTAGCATCGAACACTAATAGTTTGCCTGTGTAACAAGTGAAAAGGTTCGGTGTCCAGTTAAGTCACTCGCCCATGAGTTGGTGTGTTCGATACAGACCACCGCGGTGTTTCACAGCGAGCTTCTTTTTAATACATGGGTTAATGCCGGCGTATAGTTTAGGGAGACAGGTAGCTCCCTCTCAGTAGAAGCCATATTATATTACGGAACCTCGCCAATTCAAATTTTTTACTTGGCAATAGCGTATAAATAACTGATCAGAATATCACGTGATGTTATGCATGATTGTTTGTGGCAGTAGTCTCTTGGATTCAATGAACTTTTACAACATCATCACTTCCCGTTAAGTTTATTCTGCAACAGTTGGTTCACGGTTTATCGAGATTCGTTACTGTAGTGCTAGCAAACAAAATCGGGTCTGCAAAGTGGCGCAGGAACAGTATTTGCAATCATTTCTTCTGAGAGGTAATTTATTTTGTGGGTAACGCATCCTTTGTCGTTGCTCTAAAGAATTTTTAAACGGATAGATGGTGCGCCCTTCCCGCGCTCCTTGTGTAGTTATGACGAGGGATGACGAGGGATGACCGCAAGTATCACAGTGCACGACAGCTGCAGCGATGCACGATTGAAGTACACTGAGCATATAGACAAGCGGCCCACTTCGCGTCAACGCTGTGTAGTGTGTACGACAGTAGCGCGCGGTCACTGTGGTGGCCTGGTGACCTCGGGACCAACGCCTCTTATATTTTGTGTTAGTCACAAAAATGTTGTTTTAGCGCGCGGATGGCATTAGTGTTGCCTTCGTGGCCATTTTCGGGTCGTTTGGTAAGCTGTTAGCGATGTCTGAGGTAGCTCAGAGGTAGGACATGTGCCACAGTGTGCCGGCCCCGCCCATCTCAGTCCGTCGCTGCTCGCCCTAGGGTGAGTAACTCTCCTTGTGTTCTTGTTTTCGCCAAATTATTACGCTGTTTTCTCTAGCATTTATTTGTCATTTATATAAACCCAAATGATCTGTGTTTGTTGATCATCTTGTGTTGTTTAACCCCCGTTTTTATTATTATTTTTTTATTTCTCGCTACAAAATGTTCCAGCGTATGATCAATTGCAGACCCAGTGTTTTGATTGATCGTGCTAACGTAGTGACCCGCTTTTCTTTCTTCGTTGATTGAAGGGGGTTAAAATCCCTGCAGGGGCTGGTGCTTTCCTGTTAGCAAGTTTTGAAAGGGCTGAGCAACTCGCGGTGCATTGGGGATCATCTCGTATTTTTATCGGTCGTTCCATATCAAGTTCGGCAATTGAAGGTTGATTCTAGAACGGAAGCTCTTCCCTGAATTGATTCAGTATTGCTCCTATCCAGATCTAGCACCGACAAACCCTGTACTGTTGATGGGCAACGCCCAACGCCCCCTTCTGATGCTGCCGGCTCTCTCATTCCTCGTTTGACATTCCCAATGGAGCTTTAAGTGACTCTTAGAGTCCGAAGTCGTCATTCTCAGTAAGGTAGCGGGTCCAGAAATCTTGCATAGAATTCCTCTTCTACAAATTTTCTATGGTAGTCATTGATGTAATGTAAGCCCAGATTTGTATCCTTAACTTATAGGTAGCTACTGATACGAGCTTGAAACTTTTATTTTGCCGGCAGTTTGAGGTAAAGTCCCAGCCTTGAGTTAGTGAAAAGTAGTGTTAACTATACCAACGTTCCATTTAGTGTTACGGAAAGTTTCCTTGCGACTCAACATTGGCCAGGCTTCCCAACGGGCTCCTCTTGGCGCCCGCCAAACATCAAACGTAGCAAAGCAATGAGGAAATGTTAACTAACATTAGAGCATCGTTTAGTTGTCATTTTGATGTGGTGTAGCACAGACGCATGTTATTCTAGCTTATCTAGTTGGCCAATGATGTTGAGGAGTATTAGGTTTGTTGAAGGCACAGCCAGAGAGCAGGCTTTACCACCGCCTTTACTCGAGTACTTGTATATAATGGGCACTTGGAGACACTCTTAGTGACACTGTAGTCTTAAGACTTCCTCTTCATTATTTATGTGTATTTTAACATCTCTCTACACGTACAATGATCACTGAAGGTCTGCAATAGGTCGTAGCGATATGTTGAAGACTTCAGGTAGCGTGTTTGTATTTAATTTGGTGTGACCGAAGCTGACAGCACAGCCAATCAATGTCCTTTAGGTTTATGCGGAAAGTAGGTGGAGGCGATTGAAGCAAATACCTCAGCTGTCTTAACGGCCGGTTCACATGCAAGTTTTTAGAGCGCCTTTCGATTTCGATCCTTTCACACGATAGGTTTGGCCCGCGATCGCTCGCGCACCGTTTGTTTAACAGCCAACGTCAACGGCTGTACCCTCACCCACTAGCTCTTTGGCCAGTTACCTTGACTTCCACTTGTTTCGGACCATTGTACTGACAGGTATCGTTATGATTATTCTATATTAAAGCATTTTCATGAGACAAAAGCAGTTTCTTTGTTGGTATTCAGTCCAGGCCTTACCAGGGGCCGAGGCCTTTGAGGCGCGTGTTGCTCGGTCAGGGTGGAAGGGCAAATTTCGTGTGCACCGGCCGTAGTGGCGGTAATAATGTTTCGCTGGTGAGGATTTAATGTTTAACATGAATTTTAATTGCGTGCGAGTGGGGATCTTGTGTTGGTTTCTGCCTCCACACTTGTCACTGTCCCTAGTATTGTTTGGTAGCGCCCCCTCATACTGCTATCTCCATTAAACATTAGTTCTGTGATCGTCTTCATTGTCAATTTGTTGAAACAATAAAATGAAACCATTGTTAGCCTTGTATTGTTTTCCTAAACACTGACTCGTTCACCACCGCCATCATAATGGTAGTGTGTTCATTCTTGGCCTCGCGGTACTAACACTCCCGAGTGTTGCCTCATACCCACTCAACATTCCTTTGTCAACTCTCAACACCACTGTCATTCCTGTTAACCTATTGCTACCCATCGAACGAAGAACAGACGTAATACACTGAAATGATAACTTAGATGGACTGTGCATTGCTTTCGTTGTGATGTTTGTTGAGTTTAACGGTGTAGCTGATATGTACCTCTGCTACTCTAATACTATGTCATTCATTGCTCATAAGTAATATTAGTAGGTCTCTGATTATATACGACTAATGCTAATATTTCAACTAACTAGTTGTTCAATTAATCTAATTGCGCAGCTTAACCTGCTTCTTCAAATTACAGTTCACCCAACACATCCCAGTTTGTTTCCTGGTTGAAGTTTTGGTAGTGTGTTTTACAGCTTTTCACTAGCATACTCCAAATAGACGGGCAAAGCCAACTGACATTTAGCGTCGCTGCCAGCTTTGTTGTGCCAGCTGGTGTGTTGTAACAGGGACCAGCTGGTTTCGTCGCTGCTGACAGGTATGAATGCTAGATCTACCTTCTACGCACCAAAGTAAACTGGATTATGCTCATCCGACGAATGCTGCGGAAAGAAATTCCTCACAATCTCTCAGATGCCGCTTCATATCCGCTCCTAAGAAACGGCACTCATGTGTTATATGATGTAGCCAACTAAACGAGTATTGCGGTTCGATGATAAGACTTAAGGGTCAATCTCCACCGGAAGGCTGACGTGAGTGAGCCTTTGTGAGCTCCCTCAGAGGGTGCGAATGGTAGCGTTATTGCATACAGAAATAATACTTTGACAAAAATGAAAGATTTATACGTAGGTGGCTGAACCGATCATTGTTTCTTTGCTCTTTTAATAATATATCGAAGTACGTGGTGGAATGGAATAATTATTTTATTTGAACTGCTGTTTACTATTTACTCTGCTTTGTTCAGGCCGTTTTTTCAAAGAAAGTGCTGAAACATATTTCTGTAGGTAGGGCCAGTGAGTATGTGTGGCCCTGTGAAAGGGGATACAGGAAAAGTCTTTGTGCTATCAGTAAGTGTTCCACTCCATCAGTCACGCTGACTGCCTCTTGATGGCACTAAAGACATGTTGCAAACGGTCTCGTGTCTGCGTCGTGAGTTTTAGATAAATATTTGGACTCTTGTTTGAAAGATGCGATTTCTTGCCACACGCGCTCTATCGGGATGTTGTATGATAGGTAACCAATCTCGGTAGTGTAAGGCGATAGATAGTTCTTGATGGGTGGACGCCAGCTTATCGATGGAATCCACGCCCATTTGATCTGATTGCCGCATGACCTGTGATCCAGCAGAAATCAACTCGCGACTAATTATGAGAAGAAATAATTGATCATACCATCGCATACTGATTTTCGCGTGCAACGCTTAACGTGTATAAATTTTCAGGGTATAGAAGTCTTCAAAATGAGACCTAGCTGTTCACCGCTCTTGACCATATCTCCGACCCCCTCGTGGTTGTCAACCTCACCCAGCTTCAAACTGCACTACGAACATCCCGCTCTACGTAAAATGCAGTACGATCTCTGTGTGATGTCCGAGACGGGTAAGGCAGTTGAATTCTGCTGGATCCCCGGACACGCGGGAGCAAGAGGTAACGAACTTGCGGACTCACTTGCTAAACTGGCATCAATTCACCAAGAACAATTTTTCGCAATACATTACCGGGAATGGTTCCCTATCATCAACTCCCATATAACGTCCCGATGGGATGAAATGTGGCAACAGAGTGGACAAAAAATGCTCTCGGTCAAACCCTCAGTCGGAGAATGGAAAACAAAGTTCATCAACAGAAAAGACCAAGTGTTCATCAACCGCGTGTGCACGGGACACAGGTGGATAACTCACAACCACCTGATGGATGTCGACATGGGACCAAACGCGCCACCTTGCCCCTGTTGCCACCAAGTGGCTATCAGCGTGAAACACTTACTGATGGATTGCAACGCACTCGCGGCAGCCAGACGAGCGTTCCTAAATTCCCCGTGCAACCTACAAAGCCTACTCACGGACCCAACCTACCGTAAGAAGCTTATCGCTTTCGGAAAACACACCGGACTAGACGAAGCTGTCTAAACCTCAAATACCTGTGCAAGTGAGGTGGTCTCTCCACCCCATTACGCACAGAAATAACACATTTTACGAAGATACGCATCAACTCTTTACTCTCGTACGCGCTAGTACGTGAATATGCCCCAATTGAAATATGTACTGACTTCATCTTGACATGACTAATATTTTCGGACGCGAGGCCGTGCGAACTTACCTGAATCAACGACGGTCGCGGCCTACGGGGAGCTTATTATGACTCACGTTGAGGCTCTGGTGGAAATGAAGCTCAAATCAAACCAACCATCAAGAGCAATTTATCACCTTACACTGCCGGGATTGGTTTCCTATCATCGACTCCTTTATAACATCCCGACGGCAAGATATGTGGCAACAAAGCTAGCGGGAGAATGCTTTCATTCATTCATCCCCTCAGCTGGAGAATGCAAAAATCATGTTTTCCAAAAGTATATGTATATGTATAGACATACAGCCGTTTCCCCCTAGTTAGGGGGGTGACTAAGCTAGGCGGACACAGAGGGGGGAGGCGCCAAATCTCCCCGCCACAAGACCGCCGTGTCCCTGCCGAGGCTCGAACTCGCGACATGCAGCACCAGAGGCTGACACTGCAGTCGGATACGCTAACCACTCGGCCACGGCGGCCTCATTCGGCCACGGCGGCCTCACTCGGCCACGGCGGCCTCACTCGGCCACGGCCACGGAGACCAAAAATTCATAAACCGCCGATGCACGGGACACGTGAATTACTCGCTACCATTTAAGAGACGCAGGCATGGGATCGTTTACGCCAAGTTCGTAGTGCTCATAAGAGGCGATCAGCGGGAATTATTTACTGATGGAAGGTAGCGCACTCGCGGGGGGGGGTTGACTATTTTCTTAAACTCGCTTATCTCACCTACATAATAGAAGCTGATCGCTTTCGGTAATTAATACCGGCCTCTACGAAGCGGAGTTAAAATAAGGTTGTAGAACAGAGGAAATAAATCGTCCACTAAACTTCGGAATACTAATAAACGAGGACCCGTTGAGGTAGTTACGTATGAAAACCTTTAATTTTCGTCCACGTATTTTTTCCTGTATTCAACAGCTTTCATATATAACACAATTAACATGTCTGAATAATCTTTATTTCGTTTAATGGCATTGCTTCTGCACACACTTGAGTACGATACTATCAGAATCGATCTTCGCGCCCTAAGGGAGCTCTCGAAGACTCGCGTCAGCTACGGTAGTGATGAACCCTGGGCCTGATCAGACATGGCATCCTCTGTTGACTATACTGGAGACGATGGCAGTAGAATACATTCGGCTGTAGAGTCGGAAGTTCAATGGTACGAACAAGGGGACGCCACCAATGATCCGCCATCTTGATACTCTACGGCGGGCAGCTCGACTAAACCATGTGTAGGTAGCAATAGAGCTGTGCATCATTGTCCGTACGCTGCTGGTGACAACGAATTTGTTTTAACTGATAGCTTAGAACAAGTCTATTCATCTCGATTAGATTGAATTATTGTCCTATAGATGTCAGGAGACGACATACATGAGGAACACCTAATATTATTCGTTTTTTAAACTCAAGTAATGACAACATGACAACGAGTACGCCTATCAGCTGGGCTTTGTTGCCAGATGCGGTCAGCGGTGCAAAAGCTCTATATTGAAAATGAACAGGAGCTTTGTCGTCGGAAACACTCGTCGGTGGGTAGTACTCATGTGCTATATTGCTATTTCTGCCACGCCCGTTTCTGTGAATATTTACATTCCCTGCACAGAAATGTGAATGCTTGTCTATTTGCTTCTTACCCGAAGCACATTTTTCTTCCGGTTGCAGTATTCGTTGTATTATGCTGTACAATTTTTTCCCCGATCCGCATTGATATTCTACGAGTGCCCCTGGAGTTGGTATATTGATGTTATTATCCCCTTATTGAATTTGAATTTTTATTTTGTAATGCCTCGCCCCTCCCCCATTCTGTTTTGAGTGCCCCCCTCTCGCGTTTCCCTCTTGCACAGCCCAAGCGCTCCCAATTTCAAGCCTACCCAGTCCAGCAGAAACTTTCATTTCTCTCCAAAGCCTCATTTTGAATACATTTAACAGAAGGATAAAAAAAATCAGGAAAGTGACCTTGCAAGTGTGACGCAGCTAGCAAGTTTAAATGTACAGGAGAGGAGCCGACTTGGTTGTGTTTCAGGGTTGGATGTACAAAAAGCAGCTTCACTTGTCTGACCAAATATTGGCATAAGTGCCTGTCGGACTGATAGGAGCAAACGAGTTTTGTTTTCATTGATGCACTGAAACAAATACGATAGCCTTAATTTATTTGAATTATTGTTCAGAAGATGTGTGTGGAGACTATGAATGGGATACAACTATTATTATTAATTTTGAAAACTCGAGTTAGAATACGACATGGCAACAACAACGACTTGCTGGCAGGTGCGCTTGATGCCACGTCGTCAGAAAAGTACATATGAAAACGTCTAATAATAGGCGTATCACGAATATGGCATCTCCTTGACATCTTCTGAACGATGATTCTAACAATAAAAGGCATTATGACTCGTTTAAGGGTATCAACGTAAGCAAATAACGCAGGGTCCACCAGTCCGATGGGCATTGATACCATCTTGCAGTCAGATCTGTACAAGCTCTGCATTAACTAAAAAAGTAGCCGCATCGACTCGCCAAATAATATTGGAACAGCAGAGCACACGCGCCACTGGTCATTAGATGCCGATTACAGGTACCGACACTACTGGCGGGGTGGTTTTTAAAACTTGTCTAACGTTATGCTGCCGTTTTTCGAGTCGATGGGTTTACTTCCTGTACTAAAAACTACTTTGGATGGATGTACTTGGCGGCGTGTGCCCCTCATTGTTCAGAGCCCTTGGTGCCCCTTATGTGTGGCGTGACCCTTACTGCTTCTTGTCTCAGTGCTGGAGGGCCAACGCCCCAAGAGAGTGTGAGGCGCAACAAGAAGAACCACCCCTCATCAATAACTTCGTAAGTTTCTGGCTCTGATTTCAGCTGTGTTTAGATATTTGGCGATGAAGGCAACCTCTTGAGCAAGAGGCAAAACTCGCGACGTCCATGGCTGTGACGTTCGAACGGTAACAGACGCTCATGTCCGTGATGTTGTCACAGTAACGGACGTGCATGGCTGGGATATTTTCTCGTTAACGGACGCATGCAGCAGACAATTGTTGCCCGTATGAGACGTTCTTAAAATAAACCAGTGCTACCGTACCACTGTAGTCTAGTTTCAGACCTATTTTTTTAAATATACCTAAGCCGTATGTATTCCAGCATTTTTAGGAATGGATCTTTCGTAGTTGCAGTTATGCATACATTATTTTTTCACGAATTGTAGTTGTTGTGTAGGTTATTCCTAGTGACTCATCTCTAAACTAGCGAAAAGACACATTGAACAAGACGTTTTCAATTTTGTACAGCAATGAAAAAATTTGCAGGAACTAAAATTCCGCGAAAACATGATTTTTTGCACTACATTTTAACAAAACTGGAGTTTGATTTACATAATTAATTTAATAACTATGTTACATTACATATACCGTAATGTGCAGGAGTTGAATAAATTGTTTACGTTCGGATTATCATATTGACGATGGTTATTTTTAACCAATAAAAAAAATATACTTGAAGCGTTAATTCCTTTAGATAAGGATATTCATTGCCGCGTTTATATCTGTATCCTTCTATCGTTACCTCATACATGTCGTAATCGACTTATATGGTCGGAACGAGGGGGCTAGGAATCTCTTCCTCTGTAAATACCTCCTTCACAGACTGCAAGAGGAGCGGGAAGAGGTGAGGCTCACTTCTCCTCGAACCGATTGTTAGGGTCGCTAGGTGTGGTCGGTTACACGAATGAACTAAAGCAGAGATATTGGTAAGAGGTTTGTGAGAAGGAAATATGATGCCATAACGCAGAGTTGAAATGTACTGACGGATGTGTGTTTGGTTTGGTAATTAGGATGCCGTGGTGCGTGGAGGGAGGTTGAGCACGAGAAGGTGTTACTGAGTGATGGGTTGGCTAGTTGCTGTTGTTCCTTAACCCCAGTCTCTCCAGCCGTGAAGGGCCATGGTTGGCCCACGCCTAGGAACCTCGGATACCTAAAGACATGTGCATGTTGAGAATGTTACAACAGATGCAGACTACTATCGTTAAGGCTTCGATTAAAATGAGGCCCAAATCAAATCACGCAGGCTACTATACGAGACCAACGGGTATTCCCACAGATCACGCACAGACGTGGAATTATGATTCGGCTTGCCGGGTGCGATGGCTGGGTACGACGTCGTGCTCGACGGCGGTATCTGGTGAACCCAGCCACCGCAACAGAGATCGGGGTTATGGCGTTACCCAGTCTTTGCTAGTATGACTGGAGGGCCGTATGGTGCCGCACCTCAGCTGCAACAGATTAACCCTGTCACCACTGGGCGACCACGTCCGCTTCGGTGTGTGATTCTGTAGGACCATGCGGTTAGCCAGTGCAAGAGCTGTGAAGTGTGTTTGTATCTGATTGTGCACTGATGTTTGTTGCATGAACGACGAGGAATAGTGTTCAAAAGAATGCTGAAGTGTGCTGTCGGTGTGATTTGTATGTTTCGGTGGGTTCGATAGGTGGTGGCACAGATGTGCCGGGTCCACAACCTTGTTGAAGAATTGTGTCCCTCTTAAATCAACGTGATGATTGAGAAGTAGGACCTTGTTTTTTTCAGGCAGATGGGAATGGGTGCGGGTTGTGTACAGCATGTTGCGATGCGTAAGGCCGTGATATGTATTCAGTCCATAGAATTAATTTCTGTGGAAGCAAGGTCTGAGGACCAGGCTGTGTTTGCGTAGGAAATGATGGGTCTGATGAATCGTTTGAATAGCGTTCTAATTGGCTCTTATGAGTGTCCGTAGGTAGGTGGGGCTAGTGCTCAGGTCACGTACAGTCAAGGTTTGGCTTTAGTGGTGATGTTGTTTGTATGAGGTTTGAACGTCATCTGGTGTCAATAATGTGGGGGAAGATTTGCTCGCGGACTCTGAGAGAGTTCGGGTATTGGTGAAGGTTTGTTGCGTGGTCTCGTCGTGTTTGTGGTGTTAAGTGATCGTTGTGAGGTCATCCGCGTTTTAGCTGATGTCTGTATTAGGTTGAGTTGAAACGAGCAGGTCATGCATGTAGGCGTAAAAGAGTGAGAGGGGGAAGGACGGACGGAGCCCTGGGTGACACTATTTGAGAAGTGACGTTTACAAGATGGCTTGTTATTGTAGACTGTTTTCCTGTCTGCCAGGAATAAAATTAGTGAGCCATATTGTGTAGCGTAGATGAATGTGTCTGTTGAGTATGTTGTTTATGAGGACGTGTTTTGGACCCGTTTCGAAGGCGTTACTAACGTCAATGATGCATATCAGGTTGCGTTTGGCTTGCTTCTTGTCGTTTAGTCCTTCATGGATGGTCTGAGCGTGGTTAGTGTTGTGTCCTGAAATCGTGATGTGTAGATAAGAGTGGGATACGAGCATTAATTTTGTTCAGAACCAGTCGCACCAAAATTTTCGAGGGATTCGAGAATAGGTCTGTATGAGGCCGAATCTATAGGGTCTTAGTTGGGTTTCAGGATGGGATGATTTCAGCTTGTTTTTAGGTCTGGTATGGTATTGTGTTGAATAAAGGTTAAACATGTTTGAGTCGTGATTGCATGTGAAATTAGGTGTTTGAGATGAATGTATGATATGCCGTCAGGGCCTGTTGCTGTTGAGTAATTGGTCTAGCTGATGGCGGCTTTGGTCTTGGCTGATGTAATGGGAGGGTCAATGTTTTGATCAATCTGTAATTTCTGCGGAGGAGGAAGTTAAATGTGTTGGCGCTGTAATTTCTTGTGAGGAGGAAGTTAGATGTGGTGGCGCTGAGTGAGACGAAGTTGAAAGGTAAGGGCGAATGTGAGTTTGGTGTTGTAAGTGGAAGAAAGTCTGGTGTGAAGGAAGGTAGGGCACGAGAAGGTGTGGTCTTGATATTGAGTGATCGGTTGGCTAGTAGCGCTACCTAATGGAAGGAGGTGTCCCCAAGATTTATGTGGGTAAAAGTTAAGTTAGGCGTGGAAAGATGGGCATTTGTGAGTGCTTACGGACCTGGCAGTGAGAGGAGTGAAGAGGAGAGGGAGCAATTCTGGACTGACTTGAGTGAGTGTATAGAGAGTTTTGGAGGTCCTTTCAATGTAGTTGTACTGGGTGACCTTAATGCGAAAGTTGGAGATGAAATGGTGGAGAATGTGATAGGAAGGTATGGCATTCCCGCTAGAAATGACAGTGGAGAAAACCTGATAGGTCTGTGTATGGAGCAGGAGCTGGTGGTCGGGAACAGTTTGTTCAAGAAGCGAGATATTCAC
>SDVV010001303.1:0-26173 GCA_016164225.1 Gammarus roeselii
TTTTCGCCAGAATGATACTGGCAGATCTGACAGTGGCTGGTGTGACTGAGGAACGGTGTGGATGTTCGCTGTTAAAAAATAGTACCGTAGGTAGGTTGTCGGAACAACTTGGGGCTGATAAGGCAGTTGGCGGAGATGATAGGGGTTGATCTGACGTTAGCTATAAAAGAATTTAGCGCCAGGGATAGCGACCCCTTGTGATACGTTGTGGTTGTAGTTGATCTAATCCGTAACGCAGTAGGCCTTGTACCAATTTTGATGATACTATATGTGCGCACTGGCGCTCGTACATATTACTCGTGAGGTTCTGAGGGGTTGGAGGCAGAGATTCGTTTCGTCTGAGTCTTCATCTCACCTGAATTAATAAATTATACTCTAATCAAACAAGACCGCGTAGCTGTAAACATTGATTGTGTTGCGTTGCTGTTGAAGCTCGTAAACCTTATACCAGTTTCGACGTTGCTACCTATGCACACTCGTGTGCATACTCATTACTCTTGAAGTTCTAAATGATTAAAAGCGGAGATCCGCTTCTTCTAAATGCTTTTCTTGTGCGCACCAGCGTGCGTCTGGCAAGACTTAAATTTTCAAAATGTTCTTACTTCGACAACGACGTTTTTCTCGCACACGGAGATGTGCGAGCCTACTGGAATCTATGGGTGAGCCTGTCATGACTCACCTTGAGGCTCCGGTGGGAATGAGGCTTAAATCAAATAAAAAAGATATGCTCAGAGATTAACAATATCCAAGAAATTTGTTCATCGATATAATCAGTCATTTTGATCTTTTATGCAACCTAGCGTTCTTTAGTACAACACAGTGGTATCATTAACTCTTATTTCTACCGCGCATGTGGATGCGTATACACGTGAAATAAGGTTGTAAATTCAGACGGGAGGCCGAATATCCCGGAAGAGGGGTGACCGAAGGTAGGGTGCACCACGCATCCCTCATATGAACTCACATACCTAAACGTAGCCAGAAGATTTCGAACACACACTATGGGGCAGGAGTGGGGTTAGATATCGATGCATGCACATGAAAGCGTGATGACATGGCGAACTTATGTCGACCTTGTTTGACCTAGATATACCTAGTTTGTTGTATGCAATTTTTCCAGTAATATTGTAGTTACGATCTCCATATGCTATGCGTCCATAGTCTTTAAATAATGTGGTCACAACCAGAAATATATGAACTAGAGACCTAATGCCGGCGCTCTCTGTTTCCAGAGGAGTGCTTACGAAGATGTCGTGAATGCAGACTTATCAGATAGCCAGAAAATGTCCAAATATTACGCTTCAATAGTCTATAAAAAATGTTATTTGTACCCGAAACCTATGAACTAACTTAATGCCCACTCTCCGTACTTCCAGACGAAAGGCTACGAAGATGTTGTGAATGTCACCCTGCACGAGTCTCGTAAATGTATCCAAATATAGGTTATATGTTACAGTGTTTGCAATAACATTGATATTTCGCGCAACGAAATATCACCTATGTTCGACTTGGTAATTTCTACAGTGATTGAAAGGAGGATCAACTAACTCCCGGCAGAAAGCTTTGATACATCGTTTGTACTATTTTATCCATGACTGCGACCTTGACGAAAATGATCTTAAAATATTTTAAGCAGCCATCAACACTGACCATAACTTCTCCGGGTCTTAGTTCCCTGTACTCTGCTGACTGCTGTGAAGCTCGAGAAATTCAACGATCTGGAAGAGAGTATCAACATTACTACAATATCAACGAATTGGATCCCAAGGTTAAGGAGTTTAAGGATTTCATAGCAGTCAGCAGAGATCTCTTTACGGTATTAGATGTCGTAGGTGTCTGAGCGACAAGTGTATGGGCGATATTCTCATAGACGATACAATAACTTCCTTGTTTTCAACTCATGCCCCCATCAAGTCTGCATGACTGTGCACTTACTCACTTGTCACCAGGAATGTAAGTACCAACATTGTGGGCTATCCACTTCAGCGTACTTCGATGTAACACCTTATTTGTTAACGCATCTTTCTAACGTGCCTGTGGATGCGGATACATGAGAGTGCTTGACGTAGATTCCGACGCAAGGCCGAATATCCCGGAAGAGGGGTGGCCGACGGTAGGATGCGCCACGCATCCCTCATATCAATTCACGCACAAACAAATACTTGGACAGAAGACTTTGAACAAACACCAGGGGTTAGGAGTGAGGTTCGATATCGGTGCATGTAATCATGATTACATTCGCAAACTATTAGAGACCTAGTTTTACCTAGATAGACCTGGTTTGCTTCAAAGCCCGTCGTCTTTGAATAATGTGGTCTACAAGACACACGAACTCAGGCTTAATGCCGGCTCTAAATATTGCCTGATGAGTGCTTACGAAGATGTTGTGGATGGAAACATCACATCCCCAGAAATGATTTCGCACTGATTTCGTGAAGGAAACGTCTGATAGACACTATGCACGACACTCCTACCTTCATCAAAATACAGTTAATATAGAACAGTGTCTGCAATATGAGTCAGAACAATGAGAACATTTCAAGAAGATGCAACACTGAACGCAGTAAAATGAGCACGTAACGAAATATTACCACTTCCCGACTTAGTAATTGCTACTGTGACTGAAATGAGATCAAGTAACTTCTGGCAGAAGGCTGCAATTGATCGCATATACTATTTTATTCAAGACTGCAACCTTGACTAAACTGATCCTATAATATTAGAAGCAACCATCAACACTTTGACCCCAACATCTCAGGGTTTTAGTTTCCTGCACCCGGCTGACCGCTATAAAGCTTGGGAAGTGCTATCCAACGACGAAACACGGATATTAAACGCTAAATTTAACAATCTGGTAGAGAACATTAACATTCCTCGAATATCAACGAATTGGTTTAAGAAGTTTGGGGAATTTAATAACAGGATGTCAAGCCTGGGTTTGTTGCAGCAACTCTTGTTTGGATGTCCTGACGGTACAAAATGTTCCACGTGTATGGGCGATGGTCTCATCGATGAGGACAATGGCTTGGTCATCTTCGACCCATGCCTCCATCTAGTCTGCATGAACTGAGCACTTATTCACTTGTCACCAAGAGCGTAAGCACCAACATTTTGGGCTATCCTACCTCGTGTAGTAGTTTAATCTGTGTTCCACCGGAGCCCCAACGCGAAGTCACTGCAGGCTCCCCCGTGCCATCCAACCTAGTCTACTTTTGTAAAGCACCTTACTTATCAATGCATCTTCCTAGCGTCCATGTGGATGCATGAGATATTTATGTAGATTCAGACACAAGGCCGAATATCTCTCAGAGGGGTGACAGACGGTAAGATGCGCCTCAATTTCCCCTTATGAACTCTGACACATTACAAAACTAAGCATGAAGACTTTGAACACACTATGGGTCAGGAGTGGGGTTCGATATCGGTGCATGTGCATGCAAGCAAAATGTCAGAACTAATGTAGACCTACTTGGACCAAAATAGACCTAGTTTGCCGGAAACATTTTTGCAGTAATATTATAGTTGCGTCCTCTACATAATATGCGCCCGTCGTCTTTATATAATGTGATCTCTACCAGAAACATACGAACTCATCCTTAATGCCCGCTCGTGCTCCATCTTTCCTGAAGAGTGGTTACGAAGATGTTGTGGATGCAGACTTATCAGATACGCATAAATTATTTCACACTGAATTTAAAAAACAAGAAATGTCCGAGATAACCGCCCTGCACAATACTCCTACCTTCATCAAAATACAGTTCATGTGTAAGTGTTTGCAAAATTACAGTCTGCAATGACAGTATTTAAAGAAGATGTAACGCTGAACACAGTAAAATGTGCCTGATGACATTTTCCTCGACCCGACCTAGTAATTACTACTGCGACGGCAATGAGATCAATTAACTTCTGGCAGAAGGCTGTGAACCATCGAACATACTATTTTGTCCATGACTACGTACGACCTTGACGAAATTGAAGCAGATCTTAAAATGTTAGAAGCAACCATCAACACCGAGACCCTAGCATCTGAGTCTTAGTTCCTTGTACACGGCCGACTGCTATGAAGCTTTGGAAATGCTCTCCTACGATGGAACGCGTAAATTAAACGCTAAATTTAACGATCTGGAAGAAAGCATCAAGAATTCTTGAATAACGAATTGGATCCCAATTCTACATTATACACACCCCGCCCTCGTGGAGAGCCGTACTACCTCTATACGATATGTCACAGACGAGCCAAGCGACCGAATTCTGCAGGATCCAGGGTTACAGGGTCAAAAGGGTAACTGAACTCGCAGGTCCCTTCGTTCAACAGGTGTCCACCAATCAACGGAATTCACCACGGAAACTAATTTTCCATCAATTCCGGTATAATATTACTATGGACGGATATGTGGTAAAGCGGACAAAAAAGGGGCTTCCAGTCAGAACTCAGTTGAATAATGAGAAACCCTACCCTAGTTCCGCTACAGCAAACCATATATTCATCAACCATCTCTCCACAGGAGGGAAATGGATAACTCACAACCATGTGATTGAAGGATGCATGGGACCATTCGCTCAAACATTTCTTCGCGCTGGTTAGAAGAGTTTACTTTAATTCACCGTTGCTACCTTCAGATCATATTTGCTCACCACACCAACCGGGAAATAAACTAATCGCTTTCGGTGTGTTTCGGACATTTGTAACAGAGCTCAGAGAGGAGGATCTGCTTTGATAGCGTCATTTAACTCCTCAGTTCTGTTGAAATTTTATTCGTATACTCGCCGACGTGTATATGTGCCGGCAAACTAAGTTCTGAATATAACTGTGGATAAAGTTGCTTCCGCACACACTGAAGTGCCATCACGGCCTTCACGCCTTGCAAGTGTGGCGATGGAGACTCACGTCGGAACTCCGATGGAGATGGCCCCAACATATTCAATCTCATTGGTGAAACTACAGTCCTCTAATCATTCGTGCAAATGTTAGGCAATTGTGCAGGTGTGGTAACTTGCCCATACATGAGTTTACCTTATTATCAATGAAAGAGAGATGAAGGGCACCACAATTGATTCTGCTCATTTCTACATGGGAATATGCCGAGTGACCTGCTCTGTGCGATCGAGGAAGAGTGACCTGCTCTGTGCGATCGAGGAAGAGTGACCTGCTCTGTGCGATCGAGGATTCCACTTGAGGCCAGAGACATGGCATGACTACTATTAGCCCCATTAGGCACGCCTCGAAACCTCTCGACGGTCCGCGTTGCCGCTTTCGTAGGCCATTATAAACCGCGAATTTTCAACGACTAGTATCCGACCTTCAGTCAACATATGTAGCATGAATCTCTCTTGCCTGTAGTTGTCAGTCGATAAGATCTTGTGAAGGAAATAGGAATAAGCCCTAGAGTAAACGTCATACTGGAATGTTTACTCATCAACGTATCAGGCGGAGCGCGCTCCCATCAATACAACCTCCTCCTCCTAAGAAAGTCAGTCCCACACGACACCCACGTCCAGTCACGACCGTGGCGCTGATGTTCATATGAAAGTATGTAAGTATGCTGTTTGTTGACAAAGTATCAACAGTTTTAGACATTTTCTTGAACGACCATATTAATGATTAATCAATTGAACAACAGCTTGAGATGAACGTATAATAGCATTGAGAAGATATGAGCGAGTATTTGTTTTGTGTAGGATTTCAAACACCACGCGTTTCTAATAGGGTTAGAGAAGTAGTAGTTGGTTTCGTGTTCCACCGGAGTTCCAACGCGAAGTTAATGCAGACTCCCCCGTAGGGCGGTGAATAGGGGTAAATTCAATGATACGGCCTTATTTATAGGCAACAAGAGCAATTCAATGGGTTCCATATATTTGTTATCCAACCAATAAGAGGACAGTACTTTACGATGATTAAAACATGACCGCGCTGTCAAACATCTTGATTCTTATTGGGTAATGTACGTTTAGTAGTGTTAAAATTTTGAACTCATGTTAGGTAATGAAATCAATCTAAATGCTGGCGTCTCATTGGGCAATACGGTCTGTTACAATACCGAATTCGTATTGGGTAATACAACTTGTTATCATGCTGGATTTGTTCTAGGTAATAAGCAGTGTTGAACCGCTGGATTCTTAATAGTAAATACGACATGTAGAAATTCTGGATTTTTATTCGGTAACTCACTGGATTCTTATTATAGCTGATCTTAGAGATCTTTAGTCGGAAGAATTAATAAAAAATCAATCGTTCTTCCAGTAAATCTAGCATGGAGCAGGGCAATGATTGAAAGCGGGACAATGTCCCTTATACAATGACCGTTGATTTTGGTTTAGAAGATTTTTTAGTTAATTATTGAAAAATTGCATTGCTGTGTTTCTAAAAGTAGCTTTCACCACTTTTCAAAACGTCTTCGGATTCAGTATAACCTCAAACCTTTGAATTATTCAGGTTCAGCTTCTTTGAACTGTTCAAGCCTATTAGATCTTTCAGTTTCTGTGGGACCCAGAGAGAAGAGCAATGATCTAGAACTGGTTTGATTAATACTTTCCAAGAGTCAACATAGTCTGTTGATCTGCGGATAGAATGTTTTTTTCATGGCCCAGGAACACGGTCGACCGGCACTAGCCTCGAGCTCAACAATTTGGTCATCGAATAATGGATTGTGTTGCACTGTTCAGCCTATATCACGCAGGTTTTTATTTTCTATCTACAATTGCTCGATATTTGCTTCCATACCTCAGTAATTCAAATTTAGACTGCTTGAATTTAATGTAGTTTTTGTCAGCTTACTGTAATGCATTCTTTGATCGCCATCCCGCCATTTGTCAACCTTTTCCTGATGATTGATGTCGTGCTAGAAGAGCCATCTCCCGCATGACCGTGCCAATCAGCTTTTGCATAAACTACTTCATCAAAAAAATACACTCGCATCGACGAGGACATTTCTTAGTCCTTCGGAAGGTACTGACGATGAAGATGGCGCACCGCTTGAAACCTTTCGCAGAGTTCATCCTATACAGACAGTATCAACGTATCATAGGCTGATAACAAATAGTGTAAATTTACCTTCGGGGACTGGTCATGATGACGAAGAGATGCTTCCATCACTTCTTTATAAAAATTATGAAGAATTCATCAATTATCGGACAATGTTGACTCTGATGATGGAACAAGCCTATCAGCGACCAGCTGAAATTATTATGGAAATGAAGCCACTAAGAACTCCGAACAACAAAATTACATGTCAGGAATCACTACTAGTGTGCACACACCGATATGTACAATTTTCTGGAAAGAACTCATTTAATCATCGAAACGCGACGAATCTGTGCTCATAAAAAACTTGAACCTTTCATTACTTCCCCTTCTGTTATTCAGGATGAAAAGATTACTTTTCATCAGTTTTTCGGATGCCTTGAAGCACTAGGCCAGTTTGGGCGAGATAGATCGTAATTATTCCTGCCCTGTTACAAAATTGAGTGTGACCGCAACCAGCCAGCAACTTTTACATCACCTCCCAGAGGTGCTTATTCTTCAACTGGAACGCTTTGTATTCATAGAAACCTACGAAACTGAGAAAACATTGAAGCACATCAAATTCTACTTATCAATAGAGATTACTTAAGAGATGGTATCGGAGGGCATCGGCAAATGTGATTACAAACTCATCAGCATTATTTCTCACACCGGTCTAACTGCCAATTTAGGAAATTTCATAGGTTGTTTGATCAGCATTATTTCTTACACCGGTCCAACTGCCAATTTAGGAAATTTTATAAGTTGTTTAGGAAATTGAGGACTAAGCTGCGGCGACCTATGAAGGGTAAAGAAAAAGGGTTGCTTTCAGACTATATATCAACCATCATTGTCATCTTCATCACCGTATTACCAAAGTAGATTCAACACCCAGTGCAAACAGCGCATGAGATCAACGGCCCTCCGATGACGTCATGAACCAAATTGTGATACGTAACCTTGATATTGTATTTCTATTATTCATAGGTCACTTTTTTATGGTTCTCATTCAGACCATCAATTGCATTCTCGTCCCATTATATGTGTCCATCATTCTGTCAAAAAGTTTTCGTCGGCAACCTCATTTAAACCCTTTGTTATGATTCTCAACGGTAAGTTAAATCACTGGATCAATCCTTGTTTGTCAGTACATGTGTAAGTATTGAAATGAGATTGTTATGATGATATGATGATAGGCGTTTTTCTATTCCATCGTAACCACAGTATTATTAGTTGCTCTTGAAAATGGCCCTCCTTGAGGACAATCACTTCATATGTTCATTCAAAATTTTCGTCTGGCTAGTTGTATCGACGATAATTCATCAGAGAAGCGCATAAGGGACACTGAACACGCAGATTCCTTCGCTCAACTGGCGTCTACCTATCAAGAAATCAACACAATTCACTGAAGAGATGGTTTACTATCCACTCTCCTCTTACATCTCTATGGAAGGGTAAGCAGCAAATCGGACAAAAAGGGATCCTGTCAGAACCCTCACCGAGTATTTATCAACAGTCCGTGCGCTGGAGAGAAATGGAGAACACAGAACTATCTGATGGAAGCATGCCTAGGACCGTTCGCTCATATTATCATTTCCTAGGTGCCATCAAGCAGTCAATCGACGTAAAACAGTACCTGAGGGAGGACAACGGACTCGCACAGGTTTGAGTTATTTTCTCTTGCATTCTTCAGAGCATGTTTGCACACATACCGGAAATAAACCAATCGCTTTCGGAAAAAAATATTGAAGGCGTTCGGGCGAATTTGTTTCTCCCCCTTCTCATAACTTGTTCTGATGAGTCGTGTGACTTCTGTTTCGTAGATGTATTGATCCCGTACTCACCAACGTGCACATGTGCCACAAGTACGCTCTAAATAATAATACATCCGATATGAAGATGCATCCGCACACACGGGAGTGCTACCTTAATAGAGTATACGGGCTTCACGCCCGTCGTGGGTGATCACGGAGACACACATCGGAGCGCCGATGAAGATGGCTCCTCAGCCTAATCTGATCGGTGGAGCTACCGTTCTCAACAAAATAGTGCAACTGTTAGGCTGATGTGCAGGCGAGGAAACTCGTTCATCACTTCAATACACATCGTTACCTATGATTATGAAAGATGAATAACACTGCAACCATACCTGCTTACTTTCTCTACGGTAAAGACTCCCTGTTGAGGAAAGTGGCATGACATGAGTGATCACTCATCAAGTGATACGGCCTAATTTATAGAGAGACTCCCTGTTGAGGAAAGTGGCATGACATGAGTGATCACTCATCAAGTGATACAGCCTAATTTATAGAGAGACTCCCTGTTGAGGAAAGTGGCATGACATGAGTGATCACTCATCAAGTGATACGGCCTAATTTATAGAGAGACTCCCTGTTGAGGAAAGTGGCATGACATGAGTGATCACTCATCAAGTGATACGGCCTAATTTATAGGAAAAACAGCAAGCATCCAGAGCAAATCTATAGATTCGTATATTTATTATCCAACCAATTAGCGGACAGCACTTTGCTAAGAATTAAAAATGCGGTTTTTCTGTCGAAAAACTGAATTCATATTTGGTAATACGACGTGTTAAAATATTCACCTCATATAGAGTAATACAGTTAGTTTAAATGCCGGAATCTTATTGGGCGATACGAATTGTTAGCTATATTCTAATTTGGTAACACGTTTCAAAATAGTAGATTCTCATTAGGTATGATGGTTAATCAATGCTAGATTCATAATAGCTGATCTTAGGAATCCGTAGTCGGAGAAAATAATAAAAATCAGATTGTTCTTCCAGTAAATCTAGCATGGAAGTAGCACAGATCGTTGCCTTATTGTGAAGTTCATTGTATGAATTCATGGAAGTTTGCTATGCTATGCTTTTACCACTAACGCCACGACACAGTATGTATGCTACATCAGCATTTTGACATGTCGCATTACCTAATAAGAATTTACCATTTTGAAATGGCGGGATACCAAATTTGAATATAGCTAACAGTTCGTATTGCCTAATTCTGGAGTCATATTTGGCAATACGAACTGACTGCTGGATTCAAATTTGGTATCACGACGTTTCAAAATAGTATATTCTTATTGGGTCGTGCGACATGTCAAAATGCTGATGTTTTATTGGGTGAGACGACGTGTTAATATGTTTGATTCTTATTGGGTAACACGATTAATCAATGCTGAACGCATAGTAGCTGATCTTAGAAATACACAGTCGGAGATCTAATAATGATCAAATTGTGTTTCCAGTTAATCTAGCATGGAAGCAGGGCAATGCCTCCGAAATACTCGGATCGTTGCTTTTTGTTATGGAGTTTCTTCGGTGAATTCATGCTTTTATTGGTCGCTTCCACCACTAACTTGACGTCCCAATAGATATGGCAATCATGAGTGGCCTCGGGGAGGGGCTATACAGAGCTCCAGTCTATGGTGTTGCCAAATCCTTTGCAGCCAAAGGTCTCAGTGTATCTGCTTTGACGTGTGGCAACCGGTAAGAGCTACGAAATTCTTGTTCATATGAACTTTGCCCAGAACAATTTATTTTGCGATTTTTGGATTGGTTGCTTCCACTTACCAATGGGCAGTCGCAGCAAATATGGTCCTACCGTGCCTCCCTCGTAAACATTCCCGACTCCAGAATGGCCCAATGCAGAAGGGAAAAATAAGTTCATGAAAAATTGCTTGATTGCAATCAATGAATCGCTTCTTTTGTTGACCATTTGACGCTGGCACATTTGTGACAGGTCAAGCCTGTAGATGTTCGCAGGTGCTCATGCCCTAGTACAAGTACTGGGATCAGTTTGGTGTCACAACCAACGTTTTAAGCATAGATTATTTCAAATCCAAAGTTGCCTATATTATCAGGCCTGACTATAGCAGGCTCAAAGTCACAATCCTAGTCTAAATTGACCAATCAGAGCGCATGATTGTGATCTTCAATCATTCAATTTTAAAATGAATCTCTGTCGTGCACATACATGGACAAATTAGGGCAAGGCATTTATATCTGGTAGACATCGACAGAGGCCTCTCCTAGGCAATAGTAACTTGAGTGTAAGTAAAAAATAAAACCCAAATATAATTTTTTTATACAAATCTGAAGTCTTGGTAGGACTTATTAGATCTGAATTCTTGGTACGACTTATTAGAAAGCCTCGCAATTGTACAAAGCCTCCTACGCACATATGTCTTACCCTATCATTCCTGACGTCAAGAGTGCGATCAAATTTGTCAATGGGAGAGTAAGGAAAGAAGTTTCTCGTTGAATGTATGCTTCTAATAGACTTTCTAATGCTCTTATTTGCCATTAAAAACACCCTTTGGAACGTCGCGTATGCTGGAGTTAGGCCTAATACAGCAGGAGGAGAAGCTTATGAAGTTCAACGCCCAATTGAAAATTTTCTACCTGGAATATTTATTGGATAATTTCTTTCGGTTTTCATATGAAAAATAACTATACAGGTCAACGCTACATCACAAAATTATGTTAAGTATATAAAGGAATATTTGATTAGATCTTCAAATAGGAATTTCCAATAGAAAAGCGAGATTCCAATGCCTCACGAGCCGTTGTTTGAAATTTTGTTCAGGTGACAATGAACCAGAATTCAGCGTTCGGAAATTGTAGTCGAATGGAAAATCCAGATTTATTCTGCAGTTTATATTGGTGAGGCCATCATCTCCTAGAAAGCAATGCTCATATTCAATATTCTGTATTTGATCACGGCCGTCAGATAATCTGACGAGTCTGCAGTCTCATTAATGTCTACTATTCAAACGGTCTTTCTACAGTTCTGCACTATACTTGACAATTCGAATGATTGAGTTGATATCACTCAGAAGAGGCCTCAGCCCGATGTCTACCAGATATACATGCCTTGCCCTAATCAGTTCATCAGAGCTCATGACTCATTTATTTTTTAAATAAATGATTCAAGATCATAACCCTGCACCCTGATGAGTCAATTTATACCAGGATTGTGACGTTGCGCCTATTATAGTCAGGCCTGAAGATATAGGCAGATTTAGATAAGAAATTTAATATATACGATAATACTAAGCACAGTACTAGTACTTCAGCAAATGAATCTACAAGAACATCTACTGGCTTGACTGTCTCGAATGTTAGAGGGTCAAACGGCCAACTAGAGAAGCGATTCGTTGATTGCAATCCAATCATTTCTCATGAATTCAGTTTCTCCTTACTCATTTGGGCAATTCTAGGGTCGGGAATGTTCACGAGGGTGGCCGGATATATGGACATATTTGATGCGACGGCACATAAGTGAGTGAAAGCAACCAATCCAAAAAATCATGAAATAATTCGTTCTGTGCAAGGTTCATCAGGATTTATATTTCGATGCTCAAATCGGTTGCCACACTTACCAGTGTGACGGCATAGCAGGAGTGCAGAGGCCTGTAGCTGCAGGGCATTTAGCTAAACCCGAGACGGTAGGTCTGTATAGTCCCCGACCAAGGCCACTCATAATTTGCATATCTACTGTGACGCTACGTTAGTGGTGAAAGCGACTAATAAGCAGAACATTGAAAACTTCCATGCATTCAATCAAAACACTTCAAAAAATAAGCAACAATCGGTGTATTTTAGTGGCATTGCCTTGCTTCCATGCTAGATTTACTGGAAAAACAATCTGATTTTAGTATTTCCACCGACTATGGATTCCTAAGTTCAGCTATCATGAATCCAGCATTGACAAACCGTATAACCCAATGAGAATCTGCTATTTTTACCCTCGCATCATCTAATAAAATTCCAGCAGTTTGACACGGCACCTTACCCAATAAGAATCTGCTATTTTGAAACTCCGTGTTACCAAATTAGAATGTGGCTAACAGTTCGTATTGTCTAATAAGACTCCGGCATTTAAACTTATTTATTACTGTGTACAAGTTTATTATTATAACACGTCGTAGTACCAATGATAATCCAGTATTTCGACAGAAAGACTGCATTTATATTCGTCGTGAGGTGTTGTCCACTCATTGGTTGGATAATAAATATACAAGACCATAGACTTTCTCTGGACGCTAGCTGCTGCCTATAAATTAGGCCGTATCATATGATGTGTCCTCACACAAGCCGTGCTACTTACCACGACAGGGAGCCTCCACAGAACTTCAACACAGACAATTATAGCATGGACGGTTGCGGTGTTATTCATCTTTCATTATCATAGTTTATGAGGTGAAATCAAGTTATGGACGAGTTTCCTCGCCTGCACAACGGCCTATATGTTGCTCTAAGTCGTTGAGGACGGTAGTTCCACCGATCAGATGAGGCTTAGGAGCCATCTCCATCTGAGCTCCGACGCGTGTCTTCGCGATCAACCACGACGGGCGTCAAGTCCGTATACTCTGGATTGATAGCACTCTCGTGTGTGCGACTGCAACTTCACTTCGGATACAATATCATAAAGAACGTACCTGCGGCACATGTGCACGTTGGTGAGTACGGAATCAATACATCTGTGGAACTGAAGTCACACGACTTGATCATAACGAAGCTAGTTATGAGGAGGGAGAAACAACTCGCCCAACGCCTTCAAATTGACGGCTTCGTATAGGGCAATATTTTTTCCCGTAAGCGATTGGTTTATTTCTGGTGTGTGGAGTCAGCAAATGTGCTTTTAAGACTGCAACGAGAAATAAAGATCTTCAAACCTGTGCGAGTCCGTTGTCCTCCCTCAGTTACTGTTCTACGTCGATTTACTACTTGATGGCACCAAGGAAAAAATCGGTTGGGCGAACGGTCCTAGGCATGCTTCCATCAGATGGAACTAAGTTATCCATTTGTCTTCTCTCCAGTGCACCGGTTCTTGATAATCTGGTGAGGGGTTTGTCTGGAACTCTTTTTTTTGTTCGATTTGCTGCTTACCCTTTCATCGAGAATATGAGAGTGGATAGTAAACCATCTCCCAACTGAATTGTGTTGAGATCTTGATAGGCGGACGCCAGTTGAGCGAAGGAATCTTGGGTGTTCGGTGTCCCATAGGCCCTTCCCAAATTTATTATCCTGGTTACAACTAGCCAGACAGAAATTTATATGTACATATGAAGTGATTATGTCCTCAGGAAGGGCCATTTTCAAGGGCAGCGAAAAATACTGTGAACATGACTGAATAGAAAAACCCACATCATCATAACGTCAACTCATTCCATTACTTACACATGTACAGACAAACGAGGATTATTGATCCAGTGATTTAACTTACCGTTGAGAATCAAAACAAGGGCTTAAATGAGGTTGCTGACGAAGTTTTTCGACAGGAAAATGAACAACTTATACTTATAATGGCACGCAAATGCAATTGATGGTCTGAATGAAAACCATAAAAAAGTGCCCCATGAATAATAAAGAAACAATATCAAGGACACTTATCACAATTAGGTTCATGACGTTATCGGAGGGCCGTTGATCTCATGTGCTGTTTGCACTGGGTGCTACCCTTCCTAGGTCGCCGCAGCTTATAATAAGAGTTATCGAGCGCCGCCTGTAAGGGCGGTGATCGATACACCTGCCCGTCAGTATGGGAGTCATGTGGGCATGCTCGCTCTCGTACAGCGAGTCGAATCACCCATTAAGAAGAGCCAAGAGCTGGATCAAAATTATTCGACAAACCAACGATTTATTTGTTATAACAAGCCTTATGGATTTGACTAGATGGCATTCCTTGTGCAGGATGCCTTCAGAGACTGTGAAGTGTTTTGTACCTCGTTGGTCGTCGAACCCCGTTCTGAAGCACCAGATGTCAATAGTCCCTGTGTTCCGAGCCTAGTTGTGCCGCTGTTTCTCACTATGCAGTCAGTGAAACACAGGTTACTTATGGAGTGCTGATTCGTGCAATGCGGAGGAGCCTATGATGACTCGCATTGAGGCTCTGGTGGGAATGAGGCTCAAATCAAATTGAAGTGCTGGTTCCAACATCCGCGTAATGAGATTGTAATTCTGATGTGATATACTGCGAAGAAAATAGGATAGTTGAGTAAGTTACTCTCATGAATATTATCAGTAGTCTCGATGCAAATTTAGAGTAAATAGAGTTCAATAAGAGGTTGAATAGAGGCCGGGGTTCAAAGTAGCTGCCGTTTGAACTTTTTTTTTTGCTCTTTGGAGTGAGAACCATAATTACAACTGGATCACTCATACCATGGGAGCAAACAATGAAGTTGCTTAATCTTTTGTAGTCATTATCACCGTTTAGTTTGAATTTCTATCCCTAAGTGAGGTGGCCGGTAAATACCAAAACTGGCCTGGGCCACTCTTTCTCAAATTAAATCTTTTTCTTTACTTCCACGACTGTTTCCAATCAAGGACTTTCATATGAGAACTCACCATTAACGAAGGTATCCAACCGTTGGTTGAAGAAAAGGTACGTGGGCCGTTCATTGGGGATTGTCGTTTCACATCCTTGAAATCCATCGAACTACCGTCATCAGAACGCAGCCAGCAATAAGAGCCAGCGTGAAAAACAACAGTACAATTTCCTGCTTTGGCAGTTTGACCGTTGTGAGAAATTATGCGGATAAGCTTGTCATCACATTTGCCGATTCCCTCCAATGCCATCTCTTTAGTAATCTCCATTGATAAGTTGAATTTGATGGTTGAATTTGGCACGGTCTCTGTTACACCTCAAAGCTTTCTCAGTTTCGTAAGTCTCTGTGTATACAAAGCGTTTCAGTTGATGAATAAGCACATCAGGGAGGTGATGCATAAGTCACTGGTTGGTAGCAGGCAATCTTCTTCGTAACAGGATGGGAATAATTACCATCTATCTCGCCCAAACTGTCTTAGTGCTTCAAAGCGTCCTCGATACTAATGAAAAGAGTGATGTTTCCATCCTGAACAACAAGAGGCAAAGTAATGAAAGGTTCATTTTTTTACGAGCACAGATTCGTCGCGTTTCGATGAATTCCAGGCGCTGCTTCCAGAAAATTGTACTTATCGGGGTGTGCACAAATCTAAGTGAATCCTGGCATGTAATTTTGTTGTTTGGAGTTCTTAGTGACTTCATTTCCATTATAATTTTAGCTGGTCGCTGTTGGGCTTCCATCATCGGAGTCAACAATCGCTTTCATTGTCCGATGTTTGATAAATTCTTCATATTTTTATGAAGGAATAATGAAAGCATCTTTTCGGCATTATATTCCGCAGGAATATTTACAATTTTTTGTCAGCTTATGATACGTTGATACTATCTGGATAGGATGAACTCGGCGAATGGTTTTGAGCAATGCGCCATCTTCATCGTCAGTACTTTCCGAAGGGCTCTGAATTGTCCTCGTTGATGCGAGTATTCATCATCAGGAACAGGTTGACAAATTGCGGGATGGCGATCAAAGATTGCATTACAGTGGGCTGACAAAAAAGACATTCAAATTAAGCAGTCTAAACTTGAATTACTAATGTATGGAAGTAAAATTTTAGCAATTGTAGATATAAATAAATCCTGCGTGATATGGGCTTACGAATGCCAAACAACCCATCATTCGATGACAAAATTGTAAAGCTCGAAGTAGTGTCTGTCGACCGTGTTCCTGGACCATGAAGATTGAAAAACTAAGTTGACTCTTTGGAAAGTGGTGAAAGCTACCAATAAAATCATAGCAATGTGAAAGCTACCAATATAAACAAAGCAATGCAAAATTCCATAGATTCACCCAAGAAACTTCATAACAAGAATCAACGATCATTGTATTAGTGACATCGCCATGTTTCCATGCTAAATTTACTGGAAGAACGATCGATCTATGAAATACACATTTGGGGATAACATTTACATTGATTATAAAGAGCATAATACAGGTGGACATATATATATATATATATATTTATTTACATAGGTTCATTTACATTGTTTTCATGGGTTTCTTTCAATGGGTATTTTGGTGGACAATGAGACATGAATAATCGTATATATATTTTTATGAATATGTGAGCATACAAGGATTTATGGACATAAGAGCATACGATGATTATTTATGATCGTTAAGAGGATAAAACCTGCTGAGATAAAAGGTGCTTTCATCATTAAATTGACTACATTCACCAAACACGGTCTCACCCGCCTAGCGTCTCTTCCATGTTAAATCCATTTCTTCATAGATTTCATTAGCCAAGGCACATCGCTTCCTCTTTTTAGCGACGATAGGTTTATTTTCAACGTTTTTCTTGGCAATGTTCGGGTGCCCATAGGCTAGAGTTGTGCATGCGTCGAATAGTAGCGTTTATTTTCAAATTTACTGAGGCAGTTTTTGATTGTGCGTACAGTTTGGAGTTAGCATGCTTGCGCTCGGATGTTGTGTATTGTCTCAAAGTGTGTGTATGTTTTCTGGTTATGTACATCTCAGTATTGTTTATGTTTGATTTTAGCTTGTGTCTGGTAATTGACACCTTTAGCAGCCGATTTTTGTTGCGTCGGACTCAAGCATCATGCTGTAACACTTGGGTTGAAAGCAGATGATTTCGCTCGGGTAGTCATCAGCTGTTTCGCTTTTCAATAGTCCTAGCTGAACTCTCGTGGATTCATCGAACAAGGGGTGATTTTTGGGATAGTTGGAGAAGTCCATGTATTCAGCCAGGGGAGCTTGGCGCATTTCCGCTTCCATGTCGGCCACGCCTTTGAACTGGATTAGCAACGAGTCAGTGTCCGAGCAGATGAGCGAGACGTTGTCACCGTAGCGTGGTTTCAGTGTCATAGAAGAAATTGTAAACTTTTGCTGTTTCAAGCACGAAGAATCCAACTTGGAGTTGATGAACCATTCGGACATTTATTTGCTTGAGGATCATGATGACTGTTTCGGGACCGGTGGCGTAGCAGTTTTTTAGGAGGGGGTTGGCAGCGTGTTTTCGGAACTAATTGGGGGTGCACACGACCTTAGCCACTAGACTTCGATTGAACGGGTTGAAAAGCAATTTACCGTATATAGAATTGGATAAAAGTTTGTGCAGGGACTTTTCATAGGAGTTCGTAGACTCCTGACGTTTCTGTATATTTTTCATGATGAAAGTTTTGAAGATCGGTTCCTGCTTGATGCGAAAAATTCGATGAACCTTGGTGATTCCAGTCCTTGCCTGAGGAGTACTTGGAGAAGTCCCAGGGCCACGAGGTAATCAGTTTGTGGTAGATGGCTAGCAACAAGCTTACGACCCGCTTGTTTTCTGTTTTTGAGGTTCCGAGCCAGCCAAGAGATTTTTTGTGAAGGGTAAAACATTGTCCAAGGTAATCTCTTTGTGATGTAGCAGGAGTGGTAGCTCATCTGTTTTTTTTGCAACTTCATCGCTGACTTGGGCATCCACGCAGACAATGTACGTATACTCACCAGAACAGTATGTGTTTACCAAGTCGAATGCTCGAATTTCTTCCTGTGTGAGCCCGAGGATTTTGCCAATGATGAGGGGTTCACTCAAGCACCCACCATAAAGACTGTTAAAGTCCCACATTGCTGCTGAAGACACGGGTAATGTAGGGTCATAGTCTTTGCATCGGGGATTGTTTATCTTCGTAAGACCTTTCGTCAACGTCACGAATCCGCCTCGTTTTTTTTTTAATATCAAGTGGAGGAGGTCGATATCTTTGACCAGCGCCAGTTTCATCTTTGCTTCGTAGAGGGCGGCCTGCATTGCAAAGCCAGGGACGCTCACAAAATGGACGGGGTCCAGGGTATAGTCGCGTGTCATTGTCTCTCAAAACTTTTGGAAGACCTCGGCCAGTAGCAGCGTGTCGATGAGCAGGCATATGATCATGTAATCACGCAATGTCTTACAGTTTGCTGCCTCCCACATTTCGGTCACTTCAGCATAATCAGAGTCCGATATTCCTATCCCTCGAAGTTGACTGTAGAAGGCTTGTTGCGATGGGATCTCAGTTTGGTCCAGCACAGAATCCGATGTGATGGCTTCGTAGCAGATATGTCCTTTTCGAGTGGCGAGGTCTAGAACCTTGTCACTGTACCATAGACTTGTGAGATGGGATTTGAGGAGTGTCATGTCATGCCCACTATCTTTAAATTTTTTGGCAAGACTGTCTAAACTTGAGTTTAAGAATAAGAACGAATCGATGAACTTGACACCGTACTTGCTCGTGGCATCGTTTAAGGAGACTAAAGACACTGAACATTTTATCCGATTGTTTTGGCAAAACATTTATGTTGGAAAAGTTTTTACCATCCAATCCTCTCAGTATGAAGCGCATGTCGTAGGCGAATGCATTGTGAGCAATACAAGGCATGAACCTGAGTTTCTCCGTTATTCTGAAGTTACAATTTAGGCAAATTGCCGTCAAGTAGTTTCCTGTTATTACCTCTTTATTGGGGCCGAAAACCCCCTCAACGTAATGGTTATGATGACGTACACATTTTTTACCCTTTTCTCCAAATGATTCTCCGCAGCATTCACATGTTTTGGTTTCACAATATTTTTTCACGTCTTGTTTGGTGAGGACGGGGGTGGGGAACAATGGTAGGGTTGACATGTATTCATTATAATCTAGCAACATATTCTTAACAAGATGTGTTTCCATCTCCTCAAGGGGAACTGTGGTCGAATCGACCACTTTATGCTTTACAATTTTCCCGTCTTTATCCACAAGAGTGTAGCTGTACATACACAACTTGTGTATGTTGACATGTTTCCCCTCTTGGGCGGGCTCCAGCACAGATTCACAGTCATAATAACATACAACAGGGGGTTTCATTGTTGCATGCATGACTGAGAAATGGAACATTTCCCCTTCTTCAGGCATACTGATGTTTTGCAAGTCTGTAGTGGATGAACATAATTTTACGTGACCCTCTTTTTTGCTTGCGTGCATGCCATGCATGCAGAAAGGACAAAAAAAGTTGTCTCTATGTCTTCGTATTTCTAAATGTTTTTATAAATATAATGGAACATGGTATAAGGGCGACATGATTAGCATCTAAGATTTGCACAAGGTGGATCGTGCGCTCCTCACTGGCCTCTAAGCTGCCTCTGTATACACTAACCAGCCCATAACTTTCTTTCTCTTTAGTGAGCTGATACAGTCTAATGTTGACATCACAATCTCTTTCTATGTTTGGTAAATCTTCTAAAGCCACAGGTGTGTTCATGGGAAGATTTGGGAAGGTGAAATATGTGTTTTTGTATGGGAGATAAGTTAACTCTGACTCTCGTTTAAAATTTGTGAGATGGCTATTTTTAGGTACATGGAAATGGGCGATCATGCTTGTCAGGACACATTTATTCTTTTTTGTTTTGATGTTGACAATATGGTACTTACCTGGACAATTTTTGGGCCAAGGAACATAACTACCCATTCGTTTTGTTCCTTTAACCCCTGTCTTGTAGAATTTCAGGTCAACAGCGGTGACTGTATTAATGCTCCAGTAACTACCTTCTGGCTCCTGTTTGTAATTTATTTTGTAAGTCTACCCCGAGATCCTCAATCAATTCACTTAAAACCACTGTTTCTGTTAGCTGGATCACTTTTGTGTTTAATACCCAATCCTTCTCTTCTATTGTTGCATCCTCCATGGATTTCCCCATTTTAACCCTCGCGGTGCACTGGAGTCTCTGGAATGTTCCTAATTTTGTTTCAATGTGATTCACTAATTCCCTGCATCCTAATGTTATCAAGGATGATATGTTGACAAAATCACATTTTGGGGTAAATGTTGATGTTACGAAATGCTGGTCCAAAATACCTTTAGAGGTTGGTGGGTAAAATATAGCCACTCCCGACTCGACAGTAGATGATGCATCAGTAGCCTGAGCGATGGATGGATCAACAGTAGCCTGAGCGATGGATGGATCAACAGTAGCCTGAGCGATGAATGGATCAACAGTAGCCTGAGCGATGGATGGATCAACAGTAGCCTGAGCGATGGATGGATCAACAGTAGCCTGAGCGATGGATGGATCAACAGTAGCCTGAGCGACGGATGGATCAACAGTAGCCTGAGTGACGGGTTGTTCAACAGTAGCCGGAACTCCGGATAATTCCGGAACAGTAGACTGAGCGACGGGTGGATCAACAGGAGGCTGAACTCTGCCATGTTCCGGAAGGGTTCCACCACCGTGTTGCGAGCTTACCGTAGGGCGCGCGGTAGGGGAAGCGGTAGGACTTATAGACATTGCGACGCTATAGGCAGTCCCTGCATTCTCCAACAATGACGCATCAGCCATATCGTCTTGATTCATCCTGTAGGAAGAAAAACACTAGATTAACAACACAGTGAAAACAATACACAATCAAAGTTACTTACATCTCGAGTGAAAATATGGCCAACAAGATCATTCCTGCAATATCAAATAGCAAAATACATCTTTAAATTACTTACATCTCGAATGAAAATATGACCGTGACCAACAAGATCAACCCTGCAAATCATGCATGAGCTACGCCATTCACTGATTTATACAACAGTGTACGATAACTTGGGAAATATAGCATTCACAGAGGCCCCTCGCTACACTGCCAGATCCACGAACCAAGAAAACTAAACGAAACCTGTACGACACTGAAATCACCGGTCCTTGTGGGAGGAAAGGGGTGGGTGGGTGTGGGAGCCATATAAAACTCCCCCTGCTGACTGCACGGATACACACGCTCATCGCATCGTCTATACCTCCTCTGCATAAAGCCTGCTTATAGCCCCGACCACAACCTCTCGTCGCCAGTGATCCATTAGTCTCTCATCGCATCGCCTGCTTCATCATGGAAGTGTTCAGGATGAGTGAACAGATTGTTTCATACAATCGCAACCTCCAACGTTTCTCATTCGTTGAGGGAGATAATATTGTATCGGCGACGATAACAACATTCAAAATCATCCTAACCATGCTCAAGATGGAACTGGATGATTCTATCCTGATTCGGCAGGAGTCTAGCAGCGTTGATATTCTGTGCAACCGAGAGGGATGTTCAGTGATGTTTTTGAACTCAAAGTCGTCTCGTCACCGATCTAGAATACTTCTTCGCCCAGACTTCATTTCCAGTTTCTTAACACAAGAAACTACAATCATGGGTATGATACAAGATCCTTCATACTCTTCCACCGAATATCGTTGATTTAAACGCTCATTGGAACAAGCCGAAAATGAATCACGACCTGAAGCAAAATATGAAATGGTAGATTCCTCAACCAATACCTTCTACTCCGATGCTCACCATTACGAAGACAAGACGTAAGATCAAGCCGGACAAAGTCATTCTAATGTAGTAAATACCTATAACCCTCCCCATGATCAAGGGAACAATGATTCAATATTTGATATCCCAGACAAAGGTTACAGTGGAGTCTGTATAAACCGTTGCAACATTTCCCATAGCTTCTCAAGACATCGCGGAATGCCCGAATCGACCTTTATTCAAGTAAATTAACCACCCAATATAATAGGTATAAAGAACAGTTTTTGTAATATTCTATTCAATTAATATATTTAAAATACTCTGAATATACTATCCTTTGCAATGCATCATGCCCGACTTGGAACAAGTCAGATTCTGTACTCTGTTGGTGGTCGTTTTCATAGAATCTAGAATCAACTATTTGTTCATGGTAAAAAGGAAATCCGGCCTGCATATCGGTCGAAGCGACGGGCCATGTATTTCCATAATTTATGGGTCCGAGAACAGGCGGCTGTTGTGGGATCCATGAGCTGGTGTAAGGCGAAGGTGGGTATAACGCTCCCTGATATGCTTGATGGGCTTGCAATGGAAACCCACACCTAGGTTGAGGATGCATCTGGAAATGTTGAGGATACCATACGTTGCAATGTTGTGGGTGGAACGTATATGCAGAAGAAGACGCCCCATTACCCAGACTGAAAGAACGGAGGATAAAAAATGTTTATTTTAAAAGAATGTTTATTGTTTAAAATATAAATTGCACGCCTAACAAAAATCCTAATGTTTTTGGTAAACATCAGCGTTACAACGAGGAAGGGTCGGGGTGGAAGTTCTACTTTGTAAATGATCTTCGAATAATATAGTTGAATCTAATGATGAATCAGAGATGGTGATCTCGGCGCGGAAAACGTCAGACACCTTGTCCCCTATTATGGTTAAAGGATCCTCAAAGACACTATTCATAATGTCATTCATGATGAAGCTATCGTTCATAATACATTCCAACTCACGTACACTGTTGTTAAACGACAGATTATGTGGAGTTAATGATAAAGGTGGGTAGCTGACATAGTCTTCTACACCGCCCTACGGGGGAGTCTGCATTAACTTTGCGTTGGGACTTCGGTGGAACATGAAAGCAAATAATAATAATCGTCTTCTACTTGTATTAAGTTGGGATTGGGTTCAATACCACTCAAATCAAGCATCGGAACCCGCGGTAAATCCCCATGATGAAGTAAACTGCATTCGAAAATATCGCCGGGTTGATGAATATCGAGTGTAGTACACCCTGCGGAGTACGCTTTTAAACGCGTGGGGATATTATTTGGAGCCAAATCATCGGAAATAAGATCGATAATCAGAGCGTCATTCTCGCACAGAAATATGATACTATCCTGATGAGGGTCTAAATAATTTCCCCACGCGTTTACAAGCATACTTCGTAAGGGGAAGTTTTCTGGATCGGTAATGGATCCGACTAGGTTTAATGTTCTTTGAAAATTTATGCACTCCACTAGATCCCCCTCTGGGCAAAACGGTCCCCATGAATGATCATGACAAGTTTATAAAAATTGGGCTGGGGTCGCGTGGAGAGGAATCTGTGACTCTAAATATATTTGTTGACGCATGGACCATCTGTTCTCGCTGTCATCAAATGCTACTGACCACACAACCTCCTGATAACCGATTTCAATCCGGAATTTTAAAAATGTAAGCTGTTGAAATAATGATATTTCATATTGGGTGGGAACTAGCGAACCTCCTCTTTTCGGCTGGTGGTGCAGCCTCTTCTCCATGCCCCCAACGTTCAGTCAAAGCTCTTTCCCTATTTTCGGTCAGCAGTGGACCCTGACCGCCCGCGCACGTGCCACCATGGTGCGTGCCGGGAACGGAGGTGAGCCCGTTAGGCTGGATGGTAACAGCAACTCGCGGACGTTTTATTGCCCGTGCAGGTACCCCTGATCCCTCGCGTGACGCAATCGCCAGGTCATGTTGACCGTCATAGACGATTATACAATCCTCTTCCTCGGGTTAGGGACTACATTCTGTTGGATGAAACAAATTGAGGTGAATTAGAATATTGATAACTAATACACACTCGTTATAAAATAAGTTTTCATAAAAAAGTAGATTTACATTAGTATACATTGCTATAATTGAATAAAAAAAAACATTTTCCTTACAACGTGTAGATATTTCTTACAATAATGATCTGATATATTTAACACGATAACAGCTGATATAATACTTACCGCTTGGTAAAGCCAATGACGCTATCTCCTGAATGCTCGGGGAAGTGACGTCCCCGAGAATAGCAATCCCCCCGCTCGTTCCTGGCCGCACTCCGGCATGATCTGGCGAATAATATTTAGGTTATTGTATGCATAAATATCGCGAAATTGTTACTGTATGAATAAAATACGATATGAAAAAATGAGAATTCACCTCCATGTCGACTCAATCCTCCCCGACTCGATATGATAAGATTGTTTACCTTCTTGTCGACTGAGTCCATCCCGACTCATGTTGTGCTCAGAGATGGGGTCCTCCACTTGATCTTCATCCAACATGGATAGGAGCCTTGAGAGATCGCTTATGTTCGGTAACAAGGGTTCCTCGACTGGATCAGAAGCTGGGGAAAACAAATAATACGAAAATAGAATACCCCGTACATATTCTATATCATACATTACTGCAATGGTTAAAAATTCCGATCAAGTTTTAATAATGTTTTTCATTTAAATGGTGATCTATTATCATTGAAGAAATAAACTTACCGGATAAATAAGCTTGAGATGGAAACGTGCGTGCCTTTTGAAGGCGTTCAAGAGCAGCAAAAGCACGGAGGATGCTAAATGCAGGGAATTATCGGCAGTTGTTCGAGAACAGTCCATTATGGTGTTGGAAAATTTTCTGCACAAGAGAGAAAGACAAATATACATTTGGGGTCTGTGCATACATCGATGTAAAACCGTATGTATCTTTTTTGGACCTTTTTTTGAATCTGACTAATTCAGACATTATACTCAATGATGGTGACAATAAAATGTAATCCTAAACATCACAAGTTTGAAAACACAATGATAAAAAAAGCGCATGTCCCATGCAGGAGAAAAGTATCTGACGATTTCACAATCTTCGAAAATAACACCCCATTATAAAAACGAATGTCCTATGCATGTGAAATTTTTTGTAACAAGCCGGTAACGTAACCACTGAGAAGTTCGATTCAGAATGTAAAGAAAAATGATAACTTTTGTAAAAATGAAAGGGTGACTAGTATATGAAGTGGAAAAATTACATAATAAAAAACAAATATATACCTGATTTTAATTTCAAATATGTTGGTGCGTTAAACATAAGATGGGTTAGGTTCTCTGTACTGTGTATGCAAAATAAATAAGATGCGTTTGAAACAAGGATCATATATCGAGATGTGAACTAAAAACATACGATACGCTATGGAAACCCTATATAGAAGCGAGATATACATACCTTATTGGTGACACGACTTCAAATCTTATTACACAGATCGAACTCTTGAGTATACTGGTCTCGGGAGGGGGAATGCAGGCATCTTAAATACGGGTCCATGTGTGGGAATGCATGACGTCATAAGCCCCGCCTACTTTCTATGCCATACTCTGAATATAAACACTCTGTAATTGGTCATATGAAATAAGACTGTAGAAACGAAGCTATTTAGATTTCTCACGGGTCATTTACAGCACCAAATCTACACAAATAAGAAACGAATATACAGGAAAGGTCTGCTGTGGGAATCCCCAAGATGCAATCTTAGCTGAGTCGGTAATGGATACGGAGGTTTTTTTTGGTCGAGCTAATGCGGTCACATGGGTACAGTATTGGGAATAAAAAGAGGTATAGTCAGAAATAGGATACTTGCGTATGAAATGATGAAAGCACCTATCTCCGCAGGTTTTATCCTCTAAACGATCATAAATAATCATCGTATGCTCTTATGTCCATGAATCCTTGTATGCTCACATATTCATATATA
>SDVV010001304.1:0-26168 GCA_016164225.1 Gammarus roeselii
TATTTTACTTTTTAATGTAAATACATGTGACGGTTTGATGAGATTCACATTAACTAAATCACAACCTATCCGTCAACAGATGAATTGATTTTGTTTCATGGCGCACGAAATCCCCCTAAAAACTGCCTTCACCATTAATTCCTGAGACCCCAGAAGGGGGGAAACCCCTGGCTCCAGCTCTATCCGCCACAAGTTGTGGCATCATACCATATTACTGCCGCCTCTAACCTTTGCTGTAGCTTAGGCGCACTACCTACCACTATCTTAACATTAGGTCTATCGATCTTAAACTCCCCGTGTTGATCGCCTTTCAAAAAATGTACCATATTTTGTTGGAGAACATACGGGACATTATTGATCTTGAATTTTGTTATTATTTACAGTGGACATTTTGGAACTAAGCATGTCAGTGTTCGGAAACAACAACGACAATAGAGCTATTTAGGCCGGCCAATGGGCCAAAATGACCTACCTGCAATGGGCTGCGCGGTGACGTCATTTTCTCAATTAGATTGAACAGGAAACGATTTTCAAATATTCTCTATGGAACATATACAGACGTTGACTTATTAGGTGGGTTGGTTATGTGCATCAGTATGGGACTCGCCTAGGTTATATACATACATGTTCATTCCTACTGGAAGGATTACGTGGTGGCTAAGAACTTAACCAGTAGCTAGCTTGCATATAGGCTGGCCTAAGGCCTTATTTTGTGATTTGACAGGCCCAAACTTTATATAGGCTGTTACAATTGTGCCTTTTTTCATCTCCTACAGTGAGTGCAAAGTTAGGGAGTTCATGCTAAGATCTTCAAATATACTTTTGAATCTATGAATTAAATTTAGGACAGTTTGCAAGCTGTTTATGGAAAAGTATACTTATTAGTAAAATTGAGGATTTTGTGATGTTCTCTTATCACAATTTACAACTACACCAAGAGAGTATTCCAGAGTGCATGAAATATCATTCATGTCTTTATGCCCATGGATGATCAATATGCTCATTTCTTATTCATTATTTCTTGCTATGCATGAACCATTCAATCTTCAAATTATTTTCTCATTATCCATTTTCACAAATATTTCATTCAATCATTAATTATTTTGACATATAATTGTTGACAATTCATTGTAAGCCCCTTATGGTCCAATTCAGTCTTTTCATTATGCAATCTAGGTAGTCATAGTAAACAACTTGAACCCAGTTATAAATTTTTGATTAATTGGCAAGCAGCTTAATTGATCCTCTCACAATCTCTTTAACTCTAAAATGTTTTGTATTGTGATAGCTGATAAACCCTTCCCAGCAACAGGGGTCGTGCCAAGTTTATTGGACGATATTTTGATTCACTACCAGACTGCAATGATGCATTTCAATTTCATCACAGGTACTGAATTTTTGTATTCAATAAATGCAAACTACCTGTATTGAAGTTCATTTATCAACACCCCCTAAATAATAACTCAAATATGATTAGGAGAACAAATATTACAATAAAATCTTATTTCTCTTCATTCTGTTACTGAGTGCTTGGCCATTGCTAAATAATTGCTATTACATGGTTACAAAAGCAAGCCCTAGTACCTCTGTAGTGTTGACCAAGGTGGCCCCCTCAGTTTTCAACTTGAGATGACTCCTTGCACCCTACTTTTGGGCATCAAAATCTCAGAAATGTCAAAGTTTGGCTACAGAACCTGAAATAACTGGTCTTTGTTTCTAAGTATCAGCTTCCTAAATTTTTATACACAAGCAGAATGTTTGGAAAATTTGCAAAGGGGAAGTGTGATTGTCAGGTCCATAAATATTTTGGTCTAGTAAATTCAATGTTCCACAAATGTCTATGATGTGGCTAGAGTTCCCAATTGATTGTGGCAAAATTTGTCAATGATCTATGAATATGTTGTAGCTTGTTCTGTAAGAAGGATTTAGAACGAAATGTATATATCTGTAAACCTATGTTAAAATACAATTGTGGGGAGTCACCCCGGGTAAAACAACTATTGGAGGTGACTCCAGTTTCCATGGACATGATTTGTTAATTATTATTTTAGTTTTCTCCATAAGTACTTGAATGTCTATGCAGAAAAAGTTCATTCTTTGCGTCCAATGATCTGGTTTTGCAGTGCGGGGTGCGCTGAAAATATGTACCTTGATCAAGCGCAATTTGCGGAAATCTTGTACCAATGCTATGCTCGCCACATTGAAAATTTAAACCACGGCCACTGCGGTAGAATAGGACACTATATGATTGGTGAATGTGCACCATGTTTGCCTGATATCTACCGATTACTCTTCAAATGCATACTAAATCTAACAAATAACTGTAAATTGAAAGTTAATCTGCAACAAACTATGGATGTTTTATGGTGACTTCACCGAGATAGATGGCACACCACAAATCTGTAACTGCCACTGATCATTTCTTATTTGTGCAAACTCTTTGCGCTTGAATGATATTTGTTTGTTTAGTCATATACAAGGAGTAAATTAACAATGGAACATATAAGTTTTGTTAAAACACCTCCCTAGTAGGGCTGCAAGATTACCAGTTGGCATACATTAATAACTCTGCTAGTTTCTGGTTCAAAATAAGTACTGGACAGCTGATGCCTTATTGCTACAATGATGCGTTCAACTCTGCTTCATTGCAGAATCGTTCACGCCAGGTAGCAAATGCAGAGTGTAGTTTCTGATCATATTAAGTAACAAGTCAATAAATAAAAAATAATAATAACATTTATTATTAATTTCAGATTTGGTAAGATGTTTTTCATTAGGTTAATTGTAACAGCTACGGATGTTTGTTCATATGCGTGCAGGGTAGAATGCTGGTACACGAGGAAGCAGATCTGCTCTCTAACAATACTACGCTAGTGACTTGACCTATATGCTTATGCCCGCAGCAATTGTTCTCAGAACACATTCCCATATGAGGAAAAAAATTATGAGTGTTTAAAGTAGTATACAGTTACAAATGCAGTGATGCTGGCAATGGGTAAAATGCATCGTGACAGTTTAAAAAAACTGAATATGCCAAAAAATGTAAAGTACCACTTTCTCCCACTGTTACATTTTCCAAAATAATGGTTGAGACTCCTCTGATGGGCAATATAGTTTGAATCAATTGATTCACCAGGAGTAGAGCACTTAGTTGTTATCCATATTGTTTGAATAATGGGTGGCACAGGGCAAGAGAATTAATTTGCATCCTCATACATACAATCACCAGACCAAAGGACCACCATGTGACAGAGGCAACCTCACACGTTGAAGTAATCTTGCAAACTCAAACAGCAGTGATTCAGTGCTGGTGTGTTGTCTGTTGGAGCTTTGGTTCTTCATTTTTTGATTGCTGTTGGCCAACTGTGCTTCAATTTCATTCCTCTGCAGTAAAATTCAAATTTTATTTTGCAAAAAGGTAACAATTTTCCACTCATCAAAACATACATTGGATCACCGTTATATTTTAAGGCAATCAACATATGGCGGAACTGACGTCAAAAATTTCAACGCACAATGCCTGCGGTGAATAATACATGGAAAATTTAAACGCACAAAAATTGTAATGCACAGACATTTATGGCGGATATATCCGCCGTAACCCTATGTTTTTCCAATCAGGCTTGAATGTAATTCTTTACACATGAAATATCTTAGGAAAAAATCACCTAAAAATTGATAATACAGCAAATTTTAAATAGTCAGGTGGATAAATTTTATGAAACCCAATGTTGATACCCAGATCAACAAGAAAGAAGGAAAATTCATTATGCATTCATAAATGGTATGGTACTATTATGTTTTACATCCTAAATCTATACACAAATATATATATATACTGAAATCAAAAATGAGTACAACGTAACAAGACAATGCGTGTGTGTAAACCTTCATTCAACACCTAGGTGTGAACTCTTTCTATGCATCTTCATGTAAACTAACTAAACTGCACCAAGCATGCCTTTGTATTATAATCTTAATGTGATAAGGTTGCAAGCAGAAAAACAACTTTTTCAATATTTTTTTAAAATATTGTTTCTCTGCAATATATGCTTAATTCAGTGCATATATTATAGAAAAAAAGACATCTGACAACTTGATCCCTGATCCAGTTGTCAGATGCCTAATGCAGTTGTCACTCATGTTGTTTGCTCTAGATGATTATTTGTTGGTGGTGGGGCCTGATGGCTCACATTGTACGGTGCACTGTCAGGGCCTTTGTTAATACTGTTTTAGTGGTCATTACTTTAAGGAGTTTTACCAGTGACTGGAGTCAATTGTGATCCCCCTGTTCAAAGGCAAATCAAGGTATCACCCTTTGAACTATTGCCCTGTCAGTCTGATCTCTGTGTGCTACAAGAGTTTGGAAAAAGTTATCGTTTCTGGTCTAGTCAAGTTTCTTGAGGGCAATGAGATTGTCTCTCCTCACCAGTTTGGATTCCGGAAATTTTGGTCTACTGGGGAATGTCAGGCTAATATTGCACACATTTGCAGGTAATTTTTGTACTATTCTATCGCAGTGGCTGTGGTTCAAATCTTTAGCGCACCATGCATAGCATTGGTACTAGATTTCCGCGCATTGCGCTTGATTTAGGTACATCATTTCAGCGCATGTCATTGCACTGCAACGCCAGACCATCTGCTGCAAGGAATGAACTTTTTCCATATAGAGACTCCACGGACCACAATGATTGTACAATGATAGAATTTAGTTTGTGAATTACAGAATTAGACATTTTACGGCCAACGGCACCTTCGGGAATGTAAGTTAAGAAAAACTCAACCATAACCTGTGGGCTGTAGTGAGCTTTGTGATATCTGGTCCCTGCATATTGAATGAAAACTTTGACTATGCCACGCTGGCGAATGTCAGAAGCCTATTATATTTGGCAATTGAATGTGTGTTAATGCTCTTGTGACAAATAATAACTGCCTGTGTGTGAACTGAGTTAGGCTTGCACTATGTATGTATTCATTGTTGACAAAAGTAATATATTGATATAAATTCTATTGCAATCACGGATAATCTAGTTCATGTTAATAATTCCACCAAAGTTATGTAGGACTTTCTCCACATAAATTCTTCTATAGTACAAACAATTTAGTTTCAATGTGACACATGGAATGTGCTGATTTCAATTACTGGCTCATCCTAACAAGAACATCAACAATAGCCTGCTCTTGGGATACTGCAGGAGGTTCCTGATCTTCTTTCTATACTGTGGACCCTGAAAAGTCAAGAGGAGGAGACTGTGTGCATTGTCTACAAGCCAAAGATACTGTCAATTTAATGGATCTACCTGCTGGTCTAGCTGGGAAGAGTTATTGTGGTGGAAGATTGGTTCATTCAAATGAGCTTAGCAATTCTCTCATCTTGATGTGAGCTAAAGTCACAAATTGCTTCACCCTGGGCATTCTTTTCAAGAGAGGAGCATTTGTGGAGGTGCTGGATAAAAAGATTAAATTTTTCAAATATTTTATTGAAGCGGTGGATTGGACTAAGTTGGATGTGACGGTTCACTTTGCAAGCTACAACAAGCGGTTCAATGAGGAGCTTCCTACAAACTCCAAACTGATCCGTCCTTAGCCTTTCAACCCTGCAAAGGCAGCAAGCAGTCCTGAACCAGCCTATCCACAAGCATCTTCACCAAATGCCAAGGGTGACCAAGCTGACTGCAGCTTGTTGGAGGAGGGATCTCCTGTCAGGAAAATAGGTGGGAGTGAGGAGATGCATGGTGGGAGTTCTGCTGTGCCTGTTGCGGGTGCAGTTGCTGGGCGGGGGAGCAAGCAGTGTGAAGGTGGTGCTGCTGAGGTGTGCTTCTTTTGCTGGGGGCAGACCCTTGATCTTGTTGTTGTTGTTTGCATTTCCTGTGACCAGCATTTTGACCTGATTCCAGCTTGTGTTGGTATATCACGGTCAGCCATTAGGTGTCTGGTTGATGAGGATAGTAGCGCCTTGCAGTTTCATTGCTGCAATTGTTGTGTGAAGGGAAATTAAACTTGTTGATCAGTGAGCTTGCTTCTTAAGTTTTGCAAGATTGAGGATGGCTGCTGGTTTGGTGATGGCAGTTCTGTATTAAATTGTTGCGATGATGTTACAATCGTAGAGTATTGGCTGCAAGCAGGGATTTCAAAACCTGTTGAATCCAGAGAAGTAAGAATGGAAATCCATGAAGTTCAAGAGCAGGCTAAAAGAAAAGAGTCCAATATTACTAGAAGACTGAGAGGAAGTAGCCTGGCACAGGTGACAGAGTTGTTCTCTGATGTATGTGGTTTTCTTAATTTGGACAGCATTGTATTGGGAAGTCTGAATCAGATTGGAGACACTGGCTTGTATAGAGCTAGGATTACTGATTCAGATCAGAGAGGTGCTCTGCTCTCATCAGTCAATAGGTTGAGGGAGTCTCATGAGCTGAAAATCATGTTAATCCATAGGAATCTCACTTTTAACCAGAGGCAGGAGCTGCAATCTTGTAGGGCAGCTAAGCAAGGTGGTGGGGCTGGTGGCAGGGCTGGTGTTCCTTGTCAAAATGGCCATTCCGGCTGGGGAGGTGATTCTACCAGTACAGTTTTAGTCGGACTGTGGAGAGCTCTGGGATTGACCCTGATGCTTTTCCTCTACTAAGTGCTTCTGTGATTGGAGCCAGTGCTGCCATTGGTCCTTTTAATGGGAGAGGTAGAGTGGTTTAGAGAGGAAGGGGGGGGGCAAGAAATCTCCGTATTTGAACGTACCAGTTGGATGATTTTTTCATTTTGAATTTTAGCTTTATAAATTTGAACTCTTTGATTAATAAAATTGATTTCCTCTCTACTCATATGAACAGTTTAAAGCTTCTTGTTACTGGGATTGCAGAGTCCTGGCTTCTGCCTAGCATTCGGTCTTTCTTTGTTAGCATCTGTGGCTATGATGTGTTGTCCGAGGCAATACTGATGGTGTGTCTTGTAAGCATGGTGTATGTATTTACGTTGTTAAATCACTGAAGTACCTGATAGTTGACACTCCACTGCCAACTGTGGCTGCTATCCATTTGACTGATGTGGATATCTTCTGTTTGGTGCTTTATTGTCCTCCATTGTACAGTGCTGTGGTTAATTATCGGTTGAATAATTTTACGATTGATTTTCGTGACAGCAGAGAGGTTCTCATAATGGGTGATTTTAACCTTACCTCAATTAAATGAAATCAAAATGTTTTAGATTATTATGTTACTCTTACTGACCATGAGTTCCTAGAATGTTTTGATTCAATTGATCTTACCCAATGGGTGAATGAACCTACTTTGACTTCGGGAAATATTCTGAATTTGGTCTTAGCAACTGAGACAGATAGTTGGTGATGTACCTGTTTTGCCTCCATTCCCACACTGTTTACATTGCCCTTTAGCATCATGCCCTTTAGCATTGTCTTTATTACAGCCTAAAACTGCCCCAACATTCCTCTGTCATAGAGGAAAATACAATCCAATTGAATCTGCTCTCAGAGAGGTTGATTGGGACTTCCAATTTGACTCTCTGGCTGTTGACGAGTGTTTTTCATATTTGCGAGCAATCCTTTGTACACTGGTTGATAGATATGTGCCTGTTTGTTTGGGTAGACCTCGCCAACCATGGTCGGCATCTGCACCAGCCTGGTTGTTGAGAAGGAAGCCTAAGGCGTGGGGTGAGTTCAAATGTGTCAGAAGAGTTTCTTGACGGAATCACTTGCTCACGGCTGACGTACTTGCAGACTTTATTCAGTTCAATGTTAGATGCCAGAACTATGCAACCTGGAGCCGCTCCCAATATGAGCAGTCTCTTGTTTACCAAATTGAATCAAGCCCAAATCATTTCACTCATATATACGAATGAAGAAGACAGGTTCTCCCTCTGTGGATCCTTTGAATCTGATCAAAGGTGATGTGTTAACTGATCCCTATTTGATGAGCAAGGTATTTGCCTCCAGTTTTTCATCTGTGTATGTTTGTCTGGATCCCTAATCTCTAGCTCCCCACCAGATGAGTGGTGGTGTTATGAGGTGCATTGTAGTTAGACCTGAAGATGTGCTGTCAGTCCTCTCTCAACTTGATGGTGACTCAAGCATGGGACCAGATGATCTTCATCCCTTGGTGTTAAAGTCTTACTCCTCTGAATTGGCCTATCCACTTTGCCTAACTTTTAATATGTCTTTGAAGGAGGGTTCTTTACCACATTAGTGGAAATTACCTATTACATTTGCTGATGACTACAAGCTGTATCATTGGTGCAAGTGGGTGAAAGAGTTTGCAGTTGCTGGTGTACTTTGTCTGGATTTGGACAGAGTCAGCACAGTTGTTCTGTATAGGAACTGGAGGCTGAACTTCGAGAAGTGTGTGGTGTTGAGATTTGTGTGTGGGTTTGCCGAGTGGACTGAAGAGAATCTGCAGGTTCTGTACTATTTGAGTGGGATTTTATTAAAGTTTTTTCACCCTCATAAAGACCTTGGTGTGGTAGTGATTGTAAAACTGAAATTCCACCTTCATGTCAAAGAGGTAGTGGGAAAGGCTTCAGGATTGGCCAACAACCTGCTGATCCACCGTTGCCATAGTCCTCACTTCATGGTGTCTCCCCTCTTTGTGATGCACATCAGGTCTATCATGGATTGTTGTTTGTTGGTGTGGAATCTGGGTTTTCTTGGGAATTAGAGATTGCTTAAGTCTGTGCAGAGGTGATGGACAAGAAGTGCGTATGGTCTGGCTGAATTGGATTACTATTTCAGACTGAAAGGACTTGGCTTGTTTTCTATAAGAGGAAGGTTTCTCAGGGTGGACCTTATTAAATACTGGAAGATCATCTGCAGATTGGATGGTTACGCCGACCTCCTGGGTATTTTTTGGAGAGCTTCTGATGTGGGAACACAAGGCCATTCCTATGAACTTTTGATGACAGCTTGTAATACAGACATCTAGAGGAGATTCTTTATAGCATGATGTGTTCAGTTGTAGAGCAGCCTTCCAAGTTTTGTGGTGGTCTGATTCCCTAGCTGCATTTAAGGGGTTGCTTGCAGAATTTCTGGTTGATGTTCTGTTTGAGTTTGTTTAGGTTTGGGGTGGTCCTTCTGTAACATGATGATATTGGGGCAGAACACACCTGGGGAACATTGACACAAGCACAAAAGAAACAAGACAATAAAGTTGGGAGAGAAAGTGAGGAGCCAACCACAGAGGTTAGTATGGGTTCAATCTAAGGGGTTAGGCAACCAGAATTGGGTCAACTCACCAGACATCCTGCACCACTCAATGGTAGCTAATAGAGGTGAAGTAATAAGTCTCTGGTAGACAGAACTTCTACCGCAACTGGAAGTTATTTAACATAGCTGCTTAGTGATCTTGTGGCCTATGGCAACAAATGACTAGACAGAATAAGGTAATAGGATTGGTTTACTTTATGATGATGCAGTAGTGCAAAAAGATGGTAAGCAACACTACTTACTGGGTAAAACCGGTATGAACGGCTAAGTCTGACGCATGAACAAGGTGACATATACAAGTATACTGCCAAGCTGTATACAAGTAATTACATAGTTGAAGTCACTTCAGGGCAGCATCAAGCTTACCTAAGATGAGCAAGGCAGCATAGGTACCTATTTCTGATAGAGCAAGTTACAGATTGGTTCTAACAAGCTGGATATCTATTGCACACAAAGCTGGTAGAACAGGTAAATGTGTTGGTGAATCATGTAACATGTTAATGGCACTAAAGATGGAGCAATTACATAATTGGCATGTTGTGGCAACTAGGTTCTGGGTAGAAGCAAGCAGTACGCACCAGGAAAACAATCCAACTGGATCAAAGTGCTAGCCAAGTTGTGTCTCATGCTGGTAGGATTGCATGGCACTTAGGTGAATGTACAAGCTTGTGCATCAAGTAGCCAGGATAGCAATCAGTTAAGAAAGCAGAGGAGAGCTGTTGCAGGCTGGTATATGCAGTGACATCTATTGTACTTCCAAAGTACAAGCTGGAGAGGAGAATGCAGCTCAGGCTGTAGAAACAACATGCGCCATTATACTGCAGGCAGAGTTAGCAAAGAGTGGGTAGCTTACCTCTTCATGGCAGTTAAGAACAACACTGAAGAGGACTTCTGGCTCTGCTAGTGATAGTCGCAGACTGGTGGCAGACAGTTGAGAGCATGCAGGTTGAGCCCATACAGGGTGCCCCTGCATTTAATTGCTGGGAATAAGGTATACATCCCATGATAAATAACGTCCTTGGATCCAGGTACGTGCAAGAAGCATGGATAGCAGTAAAGTAAGGTCGTGCAATCACCTTAGCAACTATATCAAGGAAATACTCAAAGCTGAATATAAGGGCTCCCAGCACCAGCAACCTCCCAACCAAGAAGACAAGCCTTAGTAAGTTATTGTGTACTCACCAAAATGGGGCTTGCTGAATTCTAATGGGTCCTCTCAGACTAGACGAGCACATGAAGGGTGCAGTTTGAAGCTGAACCAGATAGAAGGATAAAGCAAGCATTAAACAAGCAAAGGTGCAACTAGGTAAATACAACTCAACCTGACTAACAGCACAAACACATTGGGAGGAAAAAGAACCATTAAGTTATGAGGCAGAACAAGATCACGATATTAAAAATGGCATATTCAATTGGATATGAGTTTAGCCCTTTCAGTATCTTATCCTTGGGATCAACCTGTGGGATGTGCCATCTCCTTTTTTTTGTGAGTGGGTGGTGAGTGTTTCTGTGTCTTTGTGTTGTTGTTGTGGTGGTGGGTTGTTATGTGTGCGTGTATTTGTGTGTGTGCCTGAGTGGGATGCGTCTGCGTGCTTCTCTGCTGTAGCCTTTTTTTTTGCTTTGATATCGTTGCGGTGCTGGAGTGGTAGGTTGGGGTGTGCGCGTGTGTTGTGCGTGCGTGTGTTTGTGCGTGCGTGTGTTTGTGCGTGTGTGTGCGCGTGTGTTTGTGCATGTGTTTGTGCATGTGTTTGTGCGTGTGTTTGTAAGCGTGTGTTTGTAAGCATGTGTTTGTGCATGTGTGTTTGTGCGCATGTGTTTGTGTGTGTTTTTGCATGTGTGTGTTTGTGTGTGTGTGTTTGTTTGTGTGTGTTTGTGTGTGTTTGTTTGCTTGTGTGCGTTTTTGTGTGTGTGTGTATGTATATGTCTGTGTTTTGGGTGTTTGTGTGTGTGTGTCTGTATTTTGGGTCTTCATGTGCATCTTGTTGTACTGTGTGCTGTACATCCACTTGGTTTGTTCATATGATATCCAATGGTGCACACTAATTCCAGTTCCTATACCTGTGTTTACATGGTTATTCTCAATATTAGGCTGGTGTGCATGGCTGCGCTGGCCTCCCCCTGCTCTGCTGCTCCTTACCATCTTGTGGCGCTGCTGGAGGGGGCTGCAAATGTAAGAGACAAAGGTAAAAATAGTAATCTCTATAGATAAAGTGCATAAACAACTGGTCAATTGTGGACAATAGGTCTAGGGAGTACCTTAAACAGCAAACTGTATCAAGCTGGCTAGCAGGTGCAGTGGCATCCAACATACTTGCAAAATACAAGCTGGAGAGTAGAATGTAGGACAGGTTTGGAGATACACCAGCAGAACAATACTGCAGGCAGAGTCAGCAGCAAGCTGGGCAACTAACCTCTACATAGCAGTCAAGGTAACCACTGAGGAGGACCCCTGGCTCTCCCAGTGATGGACTCAGTCTGGCTGGCAACCACCAGTTGAGAGCATGCAGATTAAGTCAAAAACATGGGTGGACCTGCAATAAATCAACAGGAATAAGGTATGCATCTTATGATGAATAACATCCATAGCAAGAAGCAAGGATAGCGGTAAAGTACAAATCATGCGGTCACCTGGCTCACCCCTGCAACTTCAGCAAATTTAATGCTGAATATAAGAGCTGCCAGCACCAGTCACTCTTCGCCAAGAAGACTAGCCTAGGTAAGGGAACGTGTAGGTACTCACTGGAATGGGACCCTGCTTAAACGTGATTGATCCTCTCAGATAGACGAGCACATGCAGGGTGCAGGTTAAAGCTGAAGAAGATTGAAGTAGATTGCAGTGAAAAGCGAGCAACAAACAAACAAGCAAGCAACTAGTAAAGTACAACTCTGCCTGCCTATCAGCACTAACAAATGGGGAAGAAAAGGAACCATTAAGTTAGGAGGCAGAAACATAGATCATGAGGTTAAACATGGTAGATATATGTACTGGGATAAGAGTTCTGCCATTTCTACATGTTTAAGCTCATGAGATTTTTTATATATTCACAGATGAAAGCAAGGCATTTCTCTGATCTGGGTCAGCAATCTTAGCTCTATAAAAACCTGCAAGTCCACAATCTGTTGTAGATAACTCAAGACCATATTGTTTGAATTGAGATATCCACAAATATCTGAGAACAATCCAGTCACCTGAGCGAGGCTGCTACCTCTCAGCCCTCTAAAGATGAGATTTTTCTCTTGTCCTGCTCATGAATTTTCTGAATTCCCATTTTTACCTTGCCAGAGAGTTCTTCACTTGCAATCTCTACTCAACAATGGTAATGACATCACAACAAAATAAGAGTTTCCTGCTACACAGCCAGCCCTCACCAGTTTCAAAACATCCTCAATCTTGCAAACTTGGGAAGAAAGTTCACTCATCAACGAGTTTGAACTTGACCTGAATACTGGACAAATTTGCAGTCAGCATGCAATCTTGAATTTATTTCACACAACATTTGCTGCAACAAAACTGGAAAGGCACCAGCATCCTCATCAACCAGACATCTGATAGCTGATTCCAATACACAAACACAAGCATGAATTTGAGGGAAATGTTGATCTCAGGAATTGCACACAATCATATGATGGAAGGTTCAGCCCATGGCTAAAGGAACACACCCCAACAGCATCAACCCCACCCTGCCCAGCAATAGCACCTACTACTGACTCAACAGAGCCCCACTCCCACCGGCCAGCCTCTGCATTTGATGAGGATTCATGTAGAAGCACTGGTTCAGGACTACTCTCAGCTTCAGCAGAGTTGGACAACTTGGGGTGGATCAGCTTGTAGTTCATTGGAAGTACCATGTTGAACTGTGTGTTAGTGTTGAAACTAACAGAGGGAACTGTCACCTCCAACTTACTCCAATCCACGGCTTGACTCACTGATTTTAAAATATTCTTTTTGTTCTCATCTGGGACTTCTCCAAAGAATTCCCTCATGAAAAGAATGCCCAGAGGGAAGCAATTTGTAACTTTTGCTCTCATTAAAAATACAGAATCAATAAGCTTCTCGAGAATTGGCCACCCATCCAGCACGCTTAGTCCTTCCAGTAAATTGCACATGATGGTCCCCCTTTTCTCCTAGTAACGATTGTACACAATCTCTTATTGATGCTAAAGAGTCCTTGATGTGGCCTTGCTGCTTGTATTCCAGAGCATTGAGATGAGGCCTCCCATCGGCACAACTAACATCCGGCCCCCTTTGTAGATCACCATCACTTATTGTTCCATTATCCTTTTCCTACGAATCACTCGCTACATTGACGTCCTTATTCATTAAGGCAAACGTTGTTAATTGGCCCTGGATTGGTGTTTTGCACAGGGTGCTTACAAACGTGACCCAGATTTTTTTGGGCAAAATGCACTAGAATTTAGACATTACAAAATGTGTTACTAAACTGACAAACATTGCAGTTATTATTTCATAACAAAAGTTAATATTTATTCAGTTGTTAATTGGCATGTGTGTAATAAAATGTAGATTTGCTTAGTTCTTTTTTCTTCCATTCAGGATCAAGGAATTGATGGCTACATATCTCTATTGCATATGATTTTTTGTAAACCTAATTCCTGGAAGCTTACCAATTATCTTAACATTATAGAAAGCCCAGTCACTCCAATCTAATTTTATCTATTTGGTAATGTGAATGCCTTTTAATGCTTGTTTCACTGTTGCAGACCAATGAAGCGTGCCAACAAAGAAGACAACATGTGGGACTGCAGTGTATGCACATACCGTAATTCACCAGAAGCATTTAAATGTCTCATGTGTGATGTCAGGAAAGGGACCTCTACCAGGTTGGTGACAGTTTACTGTACTATACATGCATCTGTAGTCAAGGTATAAATTAAATAAGTGATGCATATTTTGGTATAAATAATGCTACAGACATTGAGTTATTTCCTATTATATACTGAAGGGCAGTGAGGTTGTTGTTGTTGCTTAGCCTGGGTTTCCACTGGCGGTTGTGAGAACCGCGCCAGCACACTGCTCAAAATCCTCAATACCCACCAACACGCGCATGCTGAGACATGGGGGGTGGGAGATGATGAAGGGGTGACCAGAGTGGTGGGGTAGAGTGTTTTTGTTGATATCTGGATAAACTTTGTTGGTTGTGTGGCAGTTGAGAAATGGCCACCCGAGTGGTATAATTTTAACCGTGAGACACCAGAACATTGAAACTTGCAGCATGTTCATATCCTTTGGATACACTGCAACGCCCCAACCAAAAGCATGCAGAGATAACCTCATGGGGAACAGGGATAATTTGTAGGAGAGAAATGATGGGGATTATTCACTAGTCCATGAAAAGCAATGAGTGTATATGTCGTGGCTCTGGTGTCTTGAAAGTGTTGGTGGGCGTGAGGCCCTGGCATCGCACAGGCTGCGTCCACGTCAACAACCGCAGAGACGGCCAGAAGGCGCAATCCCCAACGTTGAGGATATGTAACAGGGTGGGTTGAGAGACTTTTGATGAGGCCGAATCCTAAGACACCGCCACCGCAGGCAAGACATCTTGATGAAATTGGTCCGCCTGACTCATGTAGGCTTCCTCGTTGGCGGCGGTGGGGTAGGCAGTCACAGAGGCATGAAGGTGCCTAGTCTCTACCAGCAAAACTGTCATATTTGCCTATGCTCTAACAGTTGCCATTCAGCCCCTTAGACTTGCACTTCACCTCAGCAGGGCATTCTATCAACTCAACTACTGACAATTATAATCAGTCAAACGTAAGGTTGTATTTTGACAAAAGCCAAATTATAACCTTGGTGAACAAGCAAGCCAATTTTTTTTTATTGATTGCTGTTCTCCTCATTGTGTAGGTACTTATTGGATAGACAGATAGCTAGTCTACTTTTTTGTCATCAATAGGTCTTTGATTTGCTCTCATCAGCTACAACTAGCTATCTATAGTAACTCCGAATTTCGGATACTTTTTATGATGAAATGATGTTGCAATCACAAGAGAGATCGTGTTTGCAGGCATCAAAATTTGGGGTGGTGGGTTTCTTGTCTTGTAAATCATAGATTGAAAATAATTCCAAAGTTACTAGCTTTATGATCTCTCTCTGCTGCAGTCTGACAGCTTGTCAAGAAGCACTTTTTAGACTATTGTGGCCATAAAAAATGGACATTTTTAAATTAATTTACTCATTCTGTTGCTTGTTGTGTCATTGTGTTGGAAGTCAAGCCCTTGATTTTGTGCAAATCTTCATAATTTTTCTTTCAGGCTTGCAAATTTCGGCTTTAGCCATTCATTTTGTTTTCTTACATGCTAGCTATAGGACTTTAAATGTAGCAACTTATTCTACCTTCAATGCTTCTTTTATTTCTTCCTGCTGTTGAATGATATTGTGTATTCCCTGCTATTCTCTTTTTTGTTGTTCTGCTTTAAATGTTATTGTTCATTGGTTACTCTTTTCTCATTTGTTCTCCTACCCTAAATGTTTTTTATATATTTTCTTACCTTTTCTTGTTTGTTGTCCTGCCTTAAATGTTATTGTTTATTCTCACCTCCCCTCCCCCCCTTCCCTAGCTATCTGTTAGGTTCATGGGCCAAACCGAGTCACGGCCCAAAACCGGGGGGGTGAACACCCTTATTTCCCTTCAGACTCCCCTCTTCTTCACCCTTTACTATCTCCTTTTCTACCCCATCCTGATCTGCTTGACTTTTTATTTACCTCATTTGCATCTTACTTTCAGTTCAAATTTCTTTAAATTTGTCTCAGACTCCTTCTTAACAACTCTCCTGATAGTTGCTACACACACACACATACACATACATACACATGCACGCACACACAGACACACACACACGCAAACATTCACATACCGGTTCTAACTATTCTCCTTTCTGATGGCAAATAACAGCCAAGTTACGCTATTTTTCATGCAATCTTTTTCAACGACTATTCCTTTTTCTTCTATCAATTTTGCTGTTTTTTGGCATGAAATTTCCTACATCTAGTGTAGATCTCATTCATGGGATCCCCGTTTTCTGTATCTTCTTCATCTTCCCCCTCAGCAGGTGTTGGAGCGCGTAGCCCGCACCTTAAGGACTACTGCGGATCCTTGGGGCTGTGGAGCAGGGTAGGTAGTGTGTTATTCCTCCTTACTGCCATTCGGGGCGTGCTAGGACCATATGGCCTCAGCACTTAAGTAGTTCCTGTACCTCCTGTGGCACCCGTACATACCATAGACGTTCGCCGCGTAAAGGACTTTGACTTTGCGCGGTAGCAACCTTAACTCGAACATTGAAAAAGAAGAAAAACAAAGACTAACTTGATGCAGCACTGTTTGCTGGTTTGACATTCGGCGCCAGAAGGACGATGACTCCAGCGCTCTAGAAAGCCTCGTCACTCTAATCTAATCTTATTCTCAGCTCTTTTCTTGTTTGTTGGTCTCCCCTAAATGTTGTAATGCTTTCCCTGCTGTTTACTTGGTTGTTTGTCCTGCCCTAAATGTTCTTGTGTATTGCTTGCTCTTCTCTTATTTGTTGTCTTACTCAAAATATTAGAGTGTATTCCATGCTCTTTTCTTATTTGTTGTTCTGTCAAATGTTTTTTCTGCATTACCTGCACATTTTTGCTTGCTGTGGTGCTTTTGTAATGTAATTGTGCTTTCCCTGCACTGTTTTTTGCTTGTCGTGGTGACTTACCCTACTCTGTTTTTGTTTACTGTAAAATTTTATCTGCAACTGTATCCCTGACATGTGTACGTTTCTCACCCAATCAGGAAACCGCGCTTAAATGCAGAGCTGGTAGCTGCCCAAGTAGCTCAGGTGCAGCCTCCCAAACCGAAAAAGTCCGAGAGAATACACAGAGACAGGAAGACCGACGGCAGGACAGGCTTCAAAGGACGGTGGGTCACCGTGTGTGGGCAGAGACAGTAGGAGCTGGGAGATGTGGATTGTGATGGTATGAAGGTGCACTCTTAAGAGGCCTACAATTGTTTTGGTTTATTCAACTATTCTGAGACAATTCAACTTCATATTGCTACTTTCCAAATATTGTACAGTAAGGCATGGTTAGAATACCAACTGCAATAAAATCTGCAGTAGATTTCAGGTTTGATATGGGGTTCATTGCCTATCCAGTCGAGTGGATGTCTGACCATTTGTATGCATAGGGTTTTATCATCATAAATTTTGACATTATCAGCCATATATGTAATGAAACAATTTGATGTAACTTGAAGTAATAGCTTTCCAAGTATGTACAAGCCAATTCGTAATCGTTTAAGAGCGTCGCCGTCAGTAGTCCACGTTGCGCAGCTGCAACAGACCTCCTCCCAACATCTACGGCTGTCAAGCTGCCACTGGTGAGACGAACGTAGAAGTATAGAAGGTCGGTCCAAAAATTAATTGTGACGAAATAGGAGTAAGGGAGTGTATTAGCTACCGAGTTGTTAACAGTCTTCTTTCGCTTTATTTTGGCTGCCGATATACCGTAACAACGTACAAGTATTGAAGGTCTGTCCTGGAATTGATTGTAACAAACAGTCAGTCTTTTGGCTGCTGATTGCTTCAGCTTACTTTTCGCGGAATATTAACATAGAAACAAGGAAATGTGTATGATGTTTCCGTTTTCCCTGAAAAGGTTGCTATTTAAAAACACTTTAATATAAATGTAAGCAATTCTTTCCTAGCTTTGTAGTGCTTGATACGTAAATTTGCGTGTCATTCTATTACATAACTTTGTTGTGATGTACAATCACATGCAAAAGTTGGGCTCTTACCACCAAGTTTCTCATTGGCACATCTTATCAGCAAATTGTTAGTGTACTCCTTCGACATTGAAAGTTGCTTCCAGTTATGAAAATCTTTGTGGTGCTTATCTGAGCCTGGTGAAAGAATCAAAAATGAAAATAGGAACTTGGTAAGAAGTTTGTGAAGCTACTTTAAATGTAACAGAGGAAAAAGTACGGGAGCAATGCTTGATAAAAGTATTGAAAGCTGCTTGTTTTCTGCATGTGATGATACTTGGCTTCATGATGTCATAAGAAATCTGTACAAGCTTTCTGATATTGTAAGAAATCTGTACACAATGTGTGTTTCTTCCAACAGTCCTCGACTGAAGAACGTCGACCGCAGCACAGCCGAACACAACGCCGTCACCGTAAATAACATTACCGTCATTATCACAGAATTTCAACCGAAACAGAAAACATCGTCAAATGCAATGAATCACAGCAGCGGGTCCGGCCTCACATCTGCGGGTGGCGGAAGCAGCAGCAACATGCACAATAATGGTACTTCTCACAACGGTATCAATGGAAGCCATCATGGCGAGGGTGGCGCTAGTCATGGGTCGACGGGAGGTGTTATGTCCTCCTCAGAGGCGGGGTCGATATCAGACGCCTCAGAGACCCCCAGCAGCTCACAGCCTTCTAAGATGGACACGTCTCCCAGTCCTTCCAAATCTGACACTAGGATCGCTGGTGTCACCAACACTGACGAGTGTTGAGCCAGCGGTCGTGTTTGTGACGTTCAGCACACAAACGGCTGTGGGGTCATGAGTAATTAGTGTATGCTGCTTGGCTTGTTCCAATCCGAAGTAATAGGGAGAACCAGCTGACATGCTCATCACATACGCACGTCATTGCAGATGGCCTCCTGATGCTTTCATTTCTGACCGACAACGCTGCCTCGGTTTGAAGACATCTTTTCTAATTTCATACTTATTCCATATAACGTGCATCGTACGCTGTACGCTGAGTAAACCGTGCCAAACACTGTTGGGAAAAAGGCTCAGTCATAGCATTTTGGTAACAAAGGCACATTACAGTTATTCAATGTCCGATGAGTTATTTTTATTTTAGTACCTTAAGCCCTGTCTTACTGATAAATGCCAGAATAGCACACGACGCAATAACTTCGTAGCTGTAAAAAAATTGTAGCCAAGCGTGAAAAGGTTCAACTTACTAGCTTTTCTGTTCACTGCAGCCCATGTTTTCTCCTATTGAAACGTTGTAAAATTTTTTTAGTTTGGGACCGCTGAAACAAATTCTGATCAAAAATTTGACGCCTCCGCGGTCAGACACAACTGCTAAGAAGTTTTGGGTAACCACTTACTCACTGGAATTAACTAGATGAACAGGTGAAACACCTATCTGACTAGATAAGAGTAGTTTTCAACAGCAGAGATGCGAGCTCACTGCTGCCCTTGGCGCTGATGAGGTATGGCTCTCCCTACCCCTATCACTTGCCTGTTTCCTCTCTGATTGATCTTCTTAAAGTCAAATCCATATCTAACGCCTGATGACAGCTAGCGCAAACTAACACCCGCGCTACCATAGGCGTCCAGGATAACGACTTGCCACTTTGAGCTCGATGTCGACCGCCCCCATCGTATGGCAGCAGCCAATTACGTGTCCTGAACTCCCACAGGACGCATACTTGTCTCGTTGGAACTGTCGAGTGCATGCTCTCTGTTGCTTGCTAAGCAATATTCATCATGACACGCAACTGTCCACATGCGAGCCGGGATTGCTCGCGCCCTCTTTTGTACAATGGCAACCGATGCCGTGATTGTACCATCAACAACACTGCCCCAGCATAGCTATCTATTCTCAAGGTAGATGATTGTTTATATCGTTAGGTAGCTATTTCGTGGTAACAGATCGTTTAGCCCCATTTTTAGAGGATGGTTCTTTTCTAAAGTTTTGCATGTGAATGTCACTGGCTTGTAGCTAGCTTTTTATTTATAAAGCAGGTTTGAAACTGTAGCAGCTAGTTAGTTAAGAATAGATACTTCTTAACATTGACGATGGCATGCTGCTCACTATTTTGTAATTGATGAGCAGGCTGACTTGTCATTCTCTGATCAATAATTGGTTGCTATTTTGTCTGCTCTGTTCTGAGTTTTTGACTCTCCATCAATCGTTGGTGCAATAATATGTGTATGGTCACTGAACTTGCTCTTCAAAAGATCAAAAGCTAAGCCAGCAAAACTAATGCAGACGTTTAAACCACTTGAGTGTGATACGTCGTTCTTGCTAAGCCGTAAATATGGCTTACACAATCCGTGTGATGCTGTTTCGCCTCACTGATTGATCACACTCTTTGCTTCACATGACAATTTTTATGAAATTGTTATTGTTTCTAGATGTTTTTTGAAGTTGGTTAATACTTTTGGTTCATTTTTTTTGCTTTTTCCTCCTCCTGAGACTATACTCTCGAAGTTATTTTTGATGTACTACAGGTCGCTAACCGACCTGCTCGCCAGTCTAAAATAATGATTTATAATAATAATAATGATCTGTGTTGGTTGGTGCACTGCCTCCCTCTCACTCCTAACCTCATGTTCAAAGTTATTTCCACCTGAATCATAAATATCTCTACTGGTTTCAAAATTTGTCAATGATAAAGTTCTCTACCATCATTAAGGGTTCTTGACCTCATTCACGATCGGGAAATGTTTGGTGGTTGTCTGTTCACATTAAATCCAATAATATAAAGAAGGATCAACAAACTATCTTAGTATACTGCAACATATCATTCTGACTCTGAAAATGTTTTATGAGCTCATCATCAGTTAATCTTTCAGGATTTTTTTTAGAGAAGTAACAGGCACTCGAAAATACTTCTCTATTACGGCTCCTTTCATCTCTCCTCTTTTTTATTGTACGTCTAATTATTTTTCTCTGCTGTTTCGCTTGTACTATATTATTGGAGGAACATTTTCAAGCTGTACAAATGTATCATACCCGCTTTAGTTTGCTATATTTTAATACTCTTAAGGGTTAGGGTTAATGACGATCTAATCATTGTGTTGCCATTTTTAATAAATGATCCAAGTTGTTCTCTATCATTCAATTTATTAAACGTCTAAGTACCTATCTAATGTTCTTGTTCAGTGAGGATTTCTTGCGATTTTTCTAAAAGAATTCCACAACCCTGGAAGGTTTAAAGGGGATCAGATGAAGGAGGTGATATGGTCATTGATCTGAGCTCAATTGGTGGAAACCTCTCTATATTAATCCACATATATCGACCAACTATATATGTATTTTGACAGCAAATTTCAAATACACTGTTGTATCGAAGGTTGGCAATCACGTAGTAATTGCCAATTGTATTAACAGTCCTCTCGTGTACTACATAAGTACTAGGCATTTATCACAAACGACTGGCACTGAAATCTTCATCGTTCTTGGTTTTACTTCAGACAAAACCGATCGTTTCTCTCCATTACCCCCCCTAGGCATCTGTTAGGTTCACGGGCTGCACGGAGTCACGGCCTAACCGGGGGGGGGGGGTGAACACCCTTATTTCCTTCTCAGACTCTCCTCTTCTTCACCCTTCTTTACTCTCCTTTTCTCCCCATCCTGATTTGCTTGACTTTCATTTACCTTATTTGCATCTAATGTTTTGTTCAAATTTTCTTTGACTAGTCTCAGACTCCTTCTCAACAACTCTCCAAATAGTCGTTGCACACAAACACACACACTCAAACATACGCATACCGGTTCTAACTATTCTCCTTTCGGGTGTCAAATAACAGCCAAGTTGCGCTTTTTCTTTCATGTAACCTTTTTCTATGACTATTCCTTCTTCTTCTTTCCTATCTTGCTGTTCACATACGTAAAATTCCCTACACCTAGTGTAGATCTCATGCATGGGATCCCCGTTTTCTGTCTCTTCTTCATTTTCCATTTCAGCAGGTGTTGGAGCGCGTAGCCCGGCACCTTAAGGACTACTGCCGATCCTTAAGGCTGTGAAGCAGGGTAGGTAGTGTGTTATTCCTCCTTACTGCCGTCCGGGGAGTGCTAGGACCATATGGCCGCAGCACCTTAGGAGTTCCTGTACCTCCTGTGGCACCCGTGCATACCATAAACGTTCGCTGCGTAAAGGACTCTGACTGTGCGCAGCAGTAGTAAACCTGACTCGAACATTAAAATAAGAATAAAAACAAAGATTAACATGATGCAGCACTGTTTGCAGGTTTGACATTCGGCGCCAGAAGGACGATGACTCCAGTGCGCTAGAAAGCCTCGTCACCCTAATCTAATCAATCTTCCCTCAATTATCAGATTCAAACTCAGAGGCTGACTCTAACTTATTGTAACACGACTGATTTGATGCTATTGCGCTTGAAATCTCAGTTACTCAAATCTAATGTTTGTTTATAACCGCGCCTGTTGTAAAGCCTGTCACTGCCCTAGTCCTCAGGGGGGCGCTGGTCCCCGCCAGTGTCTAAGAGAGGATCCTGCGCTCTCTGGGTGCCCGAGCAGTAATAAATGTGTCCGGCATAATTAGTTTCATAAATCACTGTAACGAAATACATTTTCCATTACTTTGTTCTATTTCCGCTAGGTAGAAATGGACAAAATGAACTGAAGATAGTATTTATTTGCAGTATTAACCAGCTCTCTGTATTACACTGCATTGTGATGACTTGGTAGGTGAGTGTGTACCTGGTCCATAATGACGTTGGTGGATGGCGCTTTCGAATGCATTATAAGCATTTCACTTATAGCTACCTGTTATCCTGTGTTGTGTCGCTCACATAAGATTTTCCTTTTGGCCTAAATCTGGATCTATTTATGATTGTGAACTAGCTCTCCAACTAAACACACCACTTGCATCCCCCCTCCCATAAACTACAGGTTCACGGGTCCCACGGGGTCACGACCCAACCAGGGAAGAGGGGTTGACACCCTATTTTCCTTTCAGAACCCTCTATTCTTCACTCGTCACTATCTTTCCTCCTCTACCCTTTCCTGATTATGCTTTTACCTTTTTTACTTCTTTTACCTCGTTTGTTCATCTTATCCTGTCAACTGTAAGGTTCGGCCACGGCTGCGAACATCACCCCTTCACTGCTGAACATCGACTGCCAGCTTTATCTGATGCCAGCCACAAAATGGCAGCGAGCCGCCTCAAGATGGCCGCCAGCCAACTCCAAAGCCGGCGACTCCACGATCAATCGGCTGCAACCAGAAACGCCGCGACGCAACCCCACCAGCCAATTAGGCCGGCGGCTAGAGCCAGCCAGCTAGCTAGCCAACAATTCCCTCCATCTTTTACAAAACAAATGGCTAAAACAAAAACACAAAATCCGTTATCGCCATCCCAATCACTTCAGCGTTTTTAAGCCTAATTGCATTAACCGATCACATACATACATTTTCGAAGTATAACAATATTTAACTTTAGATGAGCATCTCAACAGTAATTCAAAACAAAATAACACAACTGGGAACATATTCACAGTATCTACAGGAACACCACACGAAGAACTTAGATTGCCATGTTTTCATGGACGACTGATAGGAGCAGACTAGCATCTGCCCCTCGCTTTGTCAGCGTTAGCCAATTGTTTGGCCGATTGAACCCATGACACTGTGTTGTCTCTTTTTTAGATTATGTCTCGTAGAACTGCGATGTTGATCCGCCAATGCTTGTCATCAATATTTCTCGTTGAGTGTAGTGAGGGACTTGTTGTCAACAAGGCAATTTACAGTAGGTCGATAACTACCGATGTCCAACAGCTTGCTGATCATATTAGTAATAATTATTCTCGACTTAGAAGCATCCATCAAAGCAAGAGTCCCGGCAGCCTGTGTGGACTTGACCACTCTACAAACCTTCCTAGACTGCCAGGGCACCAAACATTTGCATCAGCAATGATCAGCCAAGAAGACATCATATCCTCCTTGTGAGCCACCTCCCTGAAGATTGCCAAACGGGGCACCGCTGTAGCACTCAATGTTTAGCTGTTCAGGTTCTTCTAGTCCACAGAATTTCCACTTCACTGGACGTTGCTTGATTCGCTTCAACACTTCGTTGGCCCGCAACACTTCCTCCACAGTTGTCCCAGATAAAAAGGTGCTGAGTTCGCAAACATCAAATGCACTGGACTGGCCACACAACTCGTCCAGTGTTCAGGACGAGTTGTGTGGCCAGTCAATTCAACTGTTCAAGAAGAGATCGAAACTCGTCTGATTCCTACTTCTCCAAATGCGCTGACCGCTGAGCCGATCTATGCCTGCTGAGCTCCACCTCTTAACTCACGGCGTAGTCAACCTGATTAACAGTCATGGAAAAATCTTTTTCTTGCGACAGATGAACTCTTATGCACCTGAAGGTTGCAGTGTTTGTTGACCCTATGACAATCTTCTGGTAGAGAAGGATGATCGCGGCAGCTTTAAAATCTGGCGTACCGCCCCACAGGATATCAACATGCACGCACAATAGGCCTGACAGTACACCACCATCTTGCCAGAAGAATAGTGCTGGGTCCAGTGTACACACCGACACTTGAAAATTTAATACCTCTTAATTTAACTTGACGTTCCATGCTCTAGCTGCATCATTGAGCCCATAAATGTTCTTCTGGAGCCGCCACAGTCGACCATCTCTGAACTCCTTTGGAGGTTTTACAACCACACCTCTGTCTATCTCATTACCTTGCAGAAAAGCAGCTTTAACATCGAAGGTATATTTTGCATTTTTAAACAGAAATGAGACCCAGTGCAATACGCAACACATCCTTGGAACAAGTAGGTTAATCTGTTTGCTTTTTCAGTAAACTTTATTTGAAGCTCCGAGCAACTAAACGCGCCTTAGTCACGTGACGGTCCTCTATGATCTTTTCAGTGATCGCTCAGCGTAATGATATTGCTCTTAGGTCTGCATCAGGAACTTCCTCAAAAACAGGATTATTTTTCCAATTGTCCATTTCAGGTTGGGGTGTATGGATGATTATTCATTTTATGGATCATCAACACTTTATTTTTGTATTTTATTATTTATTCTCTCTTATACAGATACAGACACCAGGAAGCATCCCCCAGGAAGGGGGATGACCGACGGTAAAGCACGCCTCACACCCACACAACTTAGCCCTTTTGTGCTAAAGGGTCCGGCCGGTCCTCCCACAACATACACTCTGTGTCACGAGTGTAGTCCGAGGATCCGTCGTCAGCAGCAAGGCCCGACAGTTTTCACTGGTTTACCCTCGCCGCGGCATAATGGCCGCCCCCTCCCTCCCCCACTCACGACCATCCCAACAACGGGATGCCAAGGGCAGGAAAGCACATCAGAGCAGCGTGAAAAACCACCGTTCTCCACTCACGCCTGTTCATTGCACGCTCTCTCGCCACCTCCACATTCATGTCTCTCCTTTCTAGCGCCTGCTTCACACCATCCATCCACCCAAACTTCGGTCTACCTCTAGACCTGTGACCACTTGCCTCTGCATTCATCACCCCTTTCCACCAATCTCCCTTCATCCATCCTCTCCATGTGCCCGAACCATCTCAAAACACACGAACCCACTCTGTCCTCCAACTTCTTCACCATCCCTGTTCTGATTCGAACCACGTCGTTGGTGATCCGGTCTCAGCGTTACTCCAGCCATGCTCCTCAAACATTTCATCTCGAAAACATTCAACCTTCTTCTCTCCTCTGCTCTCACCCCCAAAGTCTCAGCTCCGTAGAGCACAGGTGGGACAACAACATCCCCAACGTCCTACAGCTCATTACACTCTTTAGTGCACCCAACACTTTACATCCCTACTTCACATCCCTCCTTCACTTAAGTTTCCACTAGTTCAGTTATCTCCACATGGGAGCCCAGATACTTAAAACACTGAAATTCCTCCAAAAGCACTCCATTTAGGGTGACACTAATTTTGCTTGCATCGACAGTCCTCGAGCATCTTATTACTTTACTCTTACCCACGTTCACTTGAAGCTTCCTCCTCTCACACACTCTACCAAACTCTGACATCAGCCTACATAGCTTCTCCTCTGAATCCGCCACCAGAGCCGTATCATCCGCAAACAGCAACTGGCTCAACTGCCAACTCCGCCCATTCGCTTCCAAGAGTTCCAAGCCACGACCCAGCACACTCGCGTTCACCTCCCTGACCACTCCATCCATATAGAGGTTGAACAGCCAGGGAGACATCAC